>JAJJMC010001074.1:540882-570531 GCA_023531435.1 Papaver californicum
TTCAAGGGATTATCCCCCTTCAATACTACCTCCTTCATCATTTAGTTTCTTGTTTCTCACTGGCATTATCCCCCTTCAATAATGCATCCTTCATCGTTTAGTTTCTTGTTTCTCACTGGCATTATCCCCCTTCCTAGATTCTGGTTGACCCACTTTAGCTGTAGATGCAGTACATAAGGACTGTGACATCCACCTGAGCCCCGAAGACGATAAAGAAATGAAAATGAGAACGAGAAATGAATAGACCCAAACAGCTTATATGTGCATAATACACAGAATGAGAGTTCAATTTGACAAAGAATATATTTGAGCAGCAGCAAATTTCTGCAAATACTGGAAGTAAGACGATATACATTTCATTCCTTGCTTTGTCATCATTTCCATATATCTGTAACTTTGGTATTGAACTGGTAGAACCATATCTGAAATCATTTATATCCCCGAAATAAAATAAAAAAAAACACTTGGAGAAATGATCAGTAACCTCAACTAGATTGTGGAGATCCATAATTGAATACAAAGCATAAAGAGCACAAGCAACAGATTTCAGAAATACCAATTGATATCAAGGCGAAGAATCCAAATGTTAATGCCTATGCAAGTCGACAAACAAAGAAAGGAAAAAAAACAAGCCTACTACACAGTGTCATTCGTCGTGCTCCAATTACACAAAACCAAACATACATATATATATATATGAATGTCCTAATATGCAGTTTCAGCAGGGTAATTATTATGAGTAAATAAAAAGGAGAGAATTAAGATTAATTACCTAGTAATCCAAGACCAACTCCAATGAAAAGCAAGGCTATTGTATAAGGTACTTTAGTTCCACGAGATAAATTTCTTGAACCAATACCTAACACCATGCAGACTCCAAAGAATAGAATCGCACTTGTAGGTTCAAGAACTGCTTCCTTCTCACTATAAAAAGCAATGCACATCCAGCTAGGATTTAGAATGAACCACTGGGATTTTTTTCTTGTGTTACCATCCATGGACAGCTGCATGCAAGTGGCTCTACGAGTTGTCCAAACAAGTTCCATAATGGTTGGAAAAAATCCGTGTAAGATAAGTCCTCAGGTAAGAGCATAACATCGTAATTTGATGCTGCCATGTGAGTTAAGTTTGAACTCGTCCAGCCTGTCTGGCCAAGATCAACTACATTTTGTATCAGTTTGAGAACAATTAGCGTAAAAATCTAACTGGTTAGACATTTCAAAAATTGTTGATTCTTTTTCAAGGTTTAGGGTTAATTAGAGTTAGATAACAAAGAATTCTTACCAACAACTGCAAACTTGATTGTAAATTGAGACGCTGGAGTTCTATGCATTCTTTTTTCTGGAATGCATAAAAACACTTCCTTTAACAGGAAGCAGCGGTGTTACAACATCAGATCTAAACTTCCGCGCATGTTTCCTAATAGACCTCATTTGCAGCAACAACAATCACATAAACAACTTAAATCGAAACAAACTCAATTGCCCCAATAACAATAATCTTACCAAGAATCAAAATCGCAGACAACAACACAAGTGTAAATCAAAGAGCATGAGAAACAGATAAGTATATTATTAATTAAAAAAATCTATGTATTGCAAAATTGAATAAATATGTACCTTGTTGCTAATTAATCTAATGATTCATTTTTGACAATTTCCTGTATTTCATCAACGACAGTAGGAGTACTAGGACGATTTGGGTTGTCTTCTCTTGATTTCTTCTTAAGCTATCCATTAGCAAGTGCAGTTGCTGAAGTTTCATTAATAAGACGTGATTTCCTAATAAATACAACAAAACAACAGAATTAAAATTTAGTTCACCCACTCATAGTTAAACAAACAAATCCAACAACAATGCCGAGCAAAATAAAATCAAAAATCCAACAACAAAATCAAAAAAAAAAAATCAAAATAATACGAAACAAAACAAATCCTCAGATTAAATCCGAAGCTATAAACGCAAAATCACACACTAAAACCAGAAAATCGAAATCAAATTGATACCTGATTAAGAATTCTAGGTAATGATTTTATGATTTCTAGGGTTTGGATTAAATCAGAGAGAAAGGATATCAAAAGAAAGATGTTAATGTTGTTGTTGTTGTCCTCGGGTTTAAAGTACCTATTTTTCTGTGATTTTGTCGCCCTCTACTGAGAGTTGTTCTATATGTTAGATAAAGAAACTGGGGAGGGATGGAGACGCTGGATGAATAAAGGGTAGTTTAGCCTTTTAAGAAAACAGAAAACAGAATTTTATAGAAGGGGGCCTCTGATTTTGCGGAAGCTAGAGTTGGAATCCTATTTTGAGGCATAGTAAGTGCAATTTCAGTGGGTATTAGTAAATTTACTAAAATGCCAAGTCAGATGAATGGATAAATTCGATTTTGGGCGGTGGGGAATTGACTAAACGAGGTAAAATGATTCAACAGAGGTATGCTAGGTCGAGCCGCCTAGCATATCTCGACTATAATTCCAAACACATCCAACGGCTATAATTTCACGTCAACTATTTATGATATTTATAATTGAATTAGAGAGTATATAATCAAAAAATCCTTCAAGATTGCATAATGAGCTTCATAAAGAAAAAAAAAACTACTAACTTTATTTCAAATTTAATTAAAATTTAACAACGTTTTTTCTGGAGTAGCATGCCTATTTTTTAACATCTCATACATACAATCAAAAAATCCTTCAGGATTGCGCAATGAGCTTCATAAGCAAAACTTGTTTTTTTCCATCTTCGCCATTCTTCTTGAATATAACTTCATCATTAGTTTCACCCCTTAATCGATATCGATTGACAACCCGAACTAAAGCTATAAATTCTTCCACTGTCTTCTTATAGTTTGATATCGACAAAACAACCCAGCTACATTACGGTTATTCGGGTTACCATCGGTGTCAGTGTAAAAGTTCTCGTATATTCTGCTCCAGTAACTCATACTCACTAAACCATTTTGCCGATGTTCCTCATTTCTTACCAGATAGCATGCAACAAAGTTTCTACATGGAGATAGATCTTCATCAATGGTAAACTTTGCCGGATTAATATACGGTTGAGCCATATGGGCGTAAAAGAAGTTGAAAAAGAAGTTTGCGAAGGTGTGATTTGGGAAGTGAAAATGCTTGAATATATAAAACTATTTTATAGTCGTTGTATGGAACTAGCCGTTGTCATCTCAACCTAGGCCGATCGTCTCAGTTTTCAACGACAACGGTTATATAATTTATAATTTTGATCTTAGTCGTTCATCTAATTTTAAATTAAATATACTTTTATTTCAAAAGGAATAAACAAGCTTAACTTAACCAAAATTAAAATTCGATTAAATTAATTAAAATTATATTAAAACATCAATCTATATTACATTAATTTAATATACTACGCTTTTTTACAAGATATAAACTAGGGCAGTAAAACTTAAATTAAATAAACACTTCAGTAAAAATCTCTGACAATCTTGGGCCTCGTGATCTTAATATGACGGATCTTCCATTCGATGTGATCTTGAGAAGATTTTCCCTCGTACGGTTAACTTTCAAATTTTCTTTTCCTTCGATTTTGTTGCCTTGAACTCTTCTTTTTCTAATAGTTGCATATTTGACTTGGTTAACATCTAAAACTTGAAGACCTCTTTATTTTTTTCTCATTCTCAATTTTCTTGTAACCATCACATATCTTTATTAATAGCATCTTCGAGTATGACTCCAAAAAAATCTAGTTGGGTTGGGAGATCAAGTTGGGTTGTAATTTTTGCTATTTTTTTCTAATTTTTTTTAACAAAGGTTGAGAAGAAGAGTTTGAGATGGAAAGATTAAGATTGAAATAAAATTAGAAGATTTTTTGAGTGGAGAAGGTGTGATATTGGAGTTGAAAATATTTGAATTTATAGGGGAGAATTGAGAGCCGTTGGATGAGAGTCATTGAGATTCGACCACTTGCACCGAGCTTCGGCCTAGCATGGGCCGAGCGGCTCAATGTGAGTTGATCGTCTCAAACATAGACGATCGACTTTTTATGAGCTTCGATAGGCAAACCCCCTAATATGCCCATTTGTCAACTCGTTTTTTGGGTTTGTCCATCCCACTGTGGGGCGGTAATTGGAAAATTAGTCAATATACCAACCCCACTGTCTTTGCTCTAAAACTTTTGAGGCATAACTAATAAATATAAATTAGAGTCATTAGGTTATGGAACCCCACCACCCCTTATCAACCGTTTTATATAATGACAATTATACTCTTACTTTATTAGTATTAATGTTAATACTTAGATGTTAATAATAATGATTAATTGGTAATGTTTGATTAAATTATTAGTGGTAAATTAGTAGATAAATCAAATTAGTGTTAGAGAGTTGGGGTTTTTTAGAGGAAGAAGAAGAAGAAGTGAAAAAAAACTTAGGGTTTTTGAGATTTTTATGATTGTTGAGACTTATGTGGTTAGAGTGGCAAATGTGTGATTCGAATGATGAAGGAGAATCTTCATCTCGTAAACCCAATATAATACACATCAACTACAATAATGATCCGGATTTGGCTTACTTTTTGGATTATGAGAGTGATTTTGCTCAAACTCAAACTCAACTTAAACCTCAAGATGATGATTTTTATGAGCTAAATCCAGAAGATGAATACATTGATGAGGAACCTTATGCTAATAATACACAAATATACTTGTAGAGGATGTTTAATCACCCTTTTTTAGTTTAAATTCATTAAAAGATTGATTTTTTTTTTAAAAATCAGTCTTGGGTTCGGCTATAAAATTATCGACCGAACTTACCGTACGAAGAAAAGTTCGTCTGGTAATTATAAAGTCGAACCTAAGTTTGAATTTAAATTATTAAGTTCGGCTAATTCGTACTTTTTCTGTTAGTAGTCGAACCTATACCCAATTAGTAGCCGGACACAATTAGTAGTCGAACACAAGTCATAGGTTCGACCAAAAATTTGTACAAGAACTATTATTAGCCGAACCATGTCATATTTTATGACAAGGTTAGATGAAGCAAAGTTATTTTTTGGAGTCATTTAACCTTGTCGTATTCTTGTAGATTGTAGTTGTTGAACCTGTACCTATGCATGATCAACCTTCGGTTGTTAGCCTCATCTACGAATATAATAGAGACCACTTCCGTAATGACTTGGTACGTAACAAATTGTATGATGTTTTACTTTATATGTTAACTATATTACAAAAGCTTTACTAAGTATATTTTGACATTGTATTAATGTAAACATGGCGAAATAAAGCTGAAGCAAGGGCTTGGGTTAAGAAACATGGATTAAAAATAAATTATGTGCTAGTGTGCGGGCGACAAAGCCGAGATGACCGGTATAAAATGGTATGTGAGAGAAGAGAGAAAGACGAATACAAACATAAAAAGGGTTATGTGTATATTGGGAAGACCGAGAGAAAGAATAAGACTAAGACGAAGAAAAAGAGGGTGCCCCTTCAAGATCGTTTTCAATTACAACAAAAATGAACTACATTAAACCATGAATAAAAACATGGATTGTTGTCATAACCATCCACATGCACTTGATCTTCATGGACATGCAAAAGTATCAAGGATCAAACCAAATGAACACGTGGAAATAGCTAAGATGTCGAAAGCACATGTGCCACCGATTAAAATCCTTAGCAAATTGAAGGCGGGTGACAAGAATAACAAATCTACTATACAAACTATTTACAATGCAAAAAGCACTTTGAGAAGGAAAGATTTGCAATGTAGGGAGGTGATGCAACAAGTGATGTGGTTGGCGGTGAAGCACAACTACATGGTACAAAAGAAGTTGGATGACTTCGTACAAGTCACGCACCTTTTTCTTGCTCACCCGGATTGCTTTCAATTGGTTATATGTTTTCCACAAGTTCTTATCATGGATTGCACATACAAGACCAACAAATATGAGATTCCGTTATTAAACATAGTTGGGCATATGTCAACTAAGGCACCATTCACCGTTGCATTTTGTTTTGTGAAAGACGAGACGAAAGAAAGCTATATGTGGGCGTTAGAACAATGTAAGCTAATCTTCCGGGAGGATGCTCTTCCTGAGGTGATAGTAACCGACCAAGAGCAACTATTGATATATGTTATTAGTAAGGTATTTCCGGACTCACATAATTTTCTTTGTAGGTTTCATATATGGAATAACGTTAAGAAAAGATGTAAAACGATAATTCAACCGCTTAAGTTGAGATACCTAGAGAATATTATGACACTAGCGGATGAAGAACGAGAAAAGAAAAATGAGGAATTTATAAAGGAGTATGTAGATACCGTCAAAATCCACGGGACAAGACCCAATAAATTTCTAAATATCTGAAATTGTTATACACTTGGAATTATTTTACGAAGTCGTCACCCAACTAGGAGTTGGGATCCAAATAAGCATTGGTCCAATTTTTAGAAAATAGGTCCGGAAATCAAAGTACGGATTATAAAGGTGTGAGGCACCTAGTCCGTCCAATCCAAAGGTTAACCTCTACTTTATAATTAGGATTTTAGGTGTTTTGATTTACAATAAACAAAATAATTCATATAAAATCAATAATGCATACACTAACTATATTATTAAGATGTGGAACAAAAACTAAAACCTGTAAATAAAAAATGAGAATAATAATTATTATTATATGAAGAATTATTATTATTAAAAAAAATATCATGAATTAACCGAACATATCATTCATCTGAATCATTATTATTATTATGATTACCAAAGCAATTCAATTATCATTACTAGGAAAACTCATGAAATATAAACTATCCAAGCATGTGATTAAGAGAAGTTGCCAGTTACACTACTACTTTCAAAACAATGGTCGTCCAAGATGACAGATCAAATCTAATACATGTTGGTTATATGCTAACCAACGTAGGGAGACAAGTAGAAAACCAATAACCTTTAATCCATATATCACTGATTAGTGTTCCTATTACAGACCCATAGTATGAAAAGTAATACGGACTCATATACACTTAATGATTGATATTTAATTTATAGGTTAACACCAAAGCTCACGAAGCATGCAAATATCTATTAGATCACGAAGCATGCAAATATCTATTAGCTCACAAAGATCATAACACCAAACGAAGTTCGACCATTGCATAAAGCAGATTAATAAACGTATAATGGTAGGAGACTTTATGATCACTTTTTAGAAATGTAACTCACAGTTCAATTAACCTTATAGCAAATTCAACGGAAATAGAAGAAAAATCTTTGATACAGTTCATATACCAAGTAAAGAAATGAAGTAGTTAACATCATTCATCATTAGTAGCATATAATAGATATCTGAATTCATACACTCAGCTTACACTCCACTTAAGTCTCTGCCAGAGGGCTCAGGGTTAAGCTCGTGGTGCGGCTGGCTACACACAGTGGTCATGGTTCTTGAATGTTGACGTTAGCATTCAATGTGGTGTACGTTAGTTTTAGGAATTTTGTTTTCTCCCATTGTATAAAACCTTGTAATCCCTAACATCTTAACTATGTATGTTTGAATCATTTTTACAAGAGATTTTGTGGAAAAATAGATTCATTCTATGTATGATTTTCAGGGTACATTCATCTTGTAAATGTTCTTGATTTCTTGATTCTTCTAAACTCAATCTTTAATATCATCTTCTAATATGGTATCAGAGCCACTAGGGCTTCAATTGAAGAATCAATCCTAGTTAATGATTCGTGAATTCAATTCTGCAATGGAAAATCCTACATCAAGTTCAATAGCAAAAATCCCATTGAATCAACTGATGAATCTCATCACTCTAAAAATCAAAGAAGATAACTTCTTAACATGGAAGAATCTCTTACTTCCAGTTATCAGAAAGTTCAAGCTCATACCTTATCTGGATGGAACTTACCAATGTCCAGAAAGATTCACTAATTCAAGAAATCAGTCAAACAATATAGAAAATCCTCTCTACCTTGATTGATTGATGAAGATTCCACAATAACTATGTGGATCAATAGTACAATCTCAGACTCAGTGATTCCTTATTTTGCTGCAGCATCAACTTCATCTCAACTCTGGAACAATATTGAAGAAAGATATGCAAGATCTTCATCAACATACTCAATTCAACTAAGAACAAAATTACTAGGAATGAAACAAGGTTATAAATCTATCTCCACTTTGATTGATGAAATAAGACTTTTGTCAGATAGTCTTGCTGCTGCATGAGAGGTAATATCAGACAAAGAGCTAGTGGTAATTACCATATCTGCTTTGAATCCTGAGTATATACCCTTTGCCACATCCATGAGGCACAGGTATCCCCCAGTAACTTCCATTGAACTACATAACAATCTTCTAAGTGAGGAGATTATTATTAAAGAAAGAAATGATGAACTTCTGAACCATACTTCAAATCAAGTTTTTCAAGCAAATTTCAACTCAACAAAACCTCAGTTTCAGAGAAGGAAATTCAAGATTTAGATCTTTCTCACCTTCTTATAACAAAGGTTCTTTCAACTCCTACAATACTCAATTTAGACCAAGTTACAACAATGGTAACAGGAGAAGTTTTAACACATCAGGAAAGAGTTATGGCCAGAAACAATTCAACAGATATGTTGTAATCTGTCAAATCTGCAATAAGCCAGGACACAGTGCTTTGGAGTGTCACAACAGACTCAATCCTTCTTATACTAATACTCACAATCAAGAAACAAGGTCAGCAATGCTAGCCTCAGCAGATATGACAAATGATAATCCATGGTTTATGGATAGTGGTGCAACAACGCATATAACATCTGACAAATCAGAACTGCAAGCTTCAGTTCCATATCAAGGTTCAGATAAAATACAAGTAGCTAATGGAGCAGGTATGTCCATTACTCACTCGGGATCTTGTGTTAAATCTACACCAACTCATTTCTTCAACTTAAGCAATATTCTTTTAGTACCACATGCAACATAAAATTTATTATCTGTTCATCAGTTTACAACAGAAAATAACTGTTCAATAACCTTTACTTCCAATGGATTTTATGTCAAGGATCTTGCATCTGGGAGAACACTCTTGCAAGGACCACATAGCAATGGCTTATATCCAATTCACTTCTTACATCAGTCACCAAATAAAGCTTTGACAGTAGCAGCTTCAAGCATATCATTTACAATTTGGCATAGTAGATTAGCACATACTTCTTTCAAAAATATGCAATGTATTTCTAGAATTTTTGAATTACTTACAGTTGTTAACAATCAAATAAACTGTGAAGCTTGTGCTCTAGGAAGATCACATAAGTTATCTTTTACTGATTCAGATAGTTTTAGCACAGAACCTTTAGAGCTTCTTCATATGGATCTTTGGGGTCCTAGTCCTGTAACATCTTGGGAAGGTTACAAGTATTATGCTGTAATAAAATATGATTTCACAAAATATTATTGGTTGTTTGCATTACATGACAAATCTGAATTCAAGAAAATTTTCTTTAACTTTAGAATGTTCATTGAAAAACAACAACAAGATTGCATCAAAACAATAAGAACAGATGGTGGAGGTGAATTCACTCACAATCAGTTCACTACTTATTTAGCACACAATGGAATCAGACATGAGTTGACATGTCCACATACTCCAGAACAAAATGGAGATGCAGAGTCAAAATACAGGCACATTGTAGATGTTGGCAGAACTCTACTCATACAATCTGGCTTAAGTGCAACATTCTGGGTGGAAGCCTTTGCAACATCTAACTACACCATAAATAGATTGCCTACAAAAGCATTAAACTCAAAAACACCTTATGAAGCATTACATAAAAAGATGCCAGATTATCACTATCTGAGGTCTTTTGGGTCTCTATGTTATCCTTGGTTAAGACCTTATGCAGCTAATAAGCTAGACCCAAGAAGTATTGCTTGTATCTTTGTAGGGTACAGCTCCTTTCAGAAAGGTTACAAATGTTTAGATGCAAAGACTGGCAAAATCTATGTTTCAAGACATGTGAAATTCAGGGAGAATATTTTTCCTCTCAAATATGGTGAAACCTCAAGCTACATCAAATCAGTCTTCCCATTAGTGCCAGACTCAGAACATTCAACTGACACCATGTCTACCATCAGTTCCTCTGCACAAGATCAAGAAATGTGGACTGTACCAAATCCAACAAACCACTCAACAGGTATGCCCTCTACTCACTCTCATTCTAGTGAACAATGCCTCACTAAGTCAGGAACTGAACCTGGGCTGCTAGTTTCATCTATGGTTCCCAATGCACACAACATGCAAACTAGAGCCAAATCTGGTATACATAAACCAAAGATCTACTCCACCAAACACTCTTTTTCAACACTTAACTCTAGTCAGATACCACCCATTACACCAACCTTCTATACTCAAGCAAGCAAGTATCCAGAATGGAGACAAGCATTTGAAGATGAATACAATGCTCTTCAGTCTGCAGAAACATGGACCAAGGTTGCCTATCATCCTTCAATGAATTTAGTGGGTTGTAATGGGTGTTTAGGTTCAAGTATGATCCTGATAGCACTATATCTAGATACAAGGAAAGACTAGTTGCCAAGGGTTTTCATCAACAAGAAGGACTAGATTATACTGAGACATTCAGTCCTGTTGCAAAGTCATGCACTATTTGAGTTCTTCTTACTCTTGTTGTTAACATGGACTGGAGCATTACTCAGCTGGATGTAAGCAATGCCTTCTTGCATGGATATCTATCAGAGGATATCTACATGTCTCAACCACCAGGATTTGTGGATCAAGCCAATCCAAATTATGTTTGCAAGTTGAAACAAATCTCTTTATGGACTAAAACAGGCCCCAAGAGCATGGTATGCCAAGCTAGCAAAGGTACTCATTTCTTTTGGATTTATTTTGTCAACTGCTGATAACTCACTCTTCATACAAAAAATGGGTTCAACAATTACTTACATACTAGTCTATGTAGATGATATACTCATTACAGGAAGTTCCCAGTTGCATTGTAATGAGCTAATTGGAAAGTTACAAGACTATTTTCCAGTTAAAAATATGGGCAACTTACACTATTTCCTAGGACTGGAGGTGAAGAGAAATGCACACTCTTTATGTTTCTCCCAAACTAAGTATGCATTAGACCTTTTGGAAAAACACAACATGTCTGGAGCCAAACCTTGTGCTTCTCATGTACCACCAAACCTTAAGGTGCAAAGTGAGCTAGGCAAACCTCTATCTGATCCTACACTCTACAGATCTTTGGTGGGGGCACATCAATATTTAACATGGACAAGACCAGAGTTATCCTTTGCAGTCAATAAGGTGTATCAGTTCGTGCATGCTCCAACTACAGAACATATGACAGCTGCAAAGAGGATCTTAAGATATGTGAAGGGCATAGTAGAGTATGGTCTACAATTTACTAAAGGTCATCACACATTAAAGGGCTATAGTGATGCAGATTGGGCAGGAGACTTAGTTACAAGAAGAAGCACTGGAGGTTATGGAGTGTTCTTAGGAAAGAACATAGTATCTTGGTCAAGTAAGAGGCAACCAACAGTAGCTAGATCATCTACTGAAGCTGAGTTCAGAAGCCTGGAAAATACTGCGGCAGAGGTAATCTGGGTAAGCAAGCTACTCACTGAAATGCATTTTCCTTTAGCAATTGCACCAATACTTTATTGTGACAACATTAGTGCTATCTCTTACTCTTCAAACCCTGTGTTTCACACAAGAATGAAGCAATTATCTGTTGATTACAATTTCGTAAGGGAACTAATCAAGTCAAATGCATTGAGGATATCTTATATCTCTACAGTGGATCAATCAGAAGATGTCTTTACCAAAGGTTTCAGTGGACCAAGATTTGTATTTCTAAGAAGCAAACTTGTGTGCTTCCTGTGTCCACAACAGAGTTTGAGGGGGGCTAATAGATATCTGAATTCATACGCTCAGCTTACACTCCACTTAAGTCTCTGCCAGAGGGCTCAGGGTTAAGCTTACGGTGCGGCTGGCTACACCCAATGGTCATGGTTCTTGAATGTTAACGTTAGCATTCAATGCGGTGTACGTTAGTTTTAGGAATTCTGTTTTCTCCCATTGTATAAAACCTTGTAATCCCTAACATCTTAACTACGTATGTGTGAATCATTTTTACAAAAGATTTTGTGGAAAAATAGATTCATTCTCTGTGTGATTTTCAGGGTACATTCATCTTGTAAATGTTCTTGAGTTCTTGATTCTTCTAAACTCAATCTTTAATATCATCCTCTACTAGCATATACCCATTATCTATCATAGATTCATGCAAGCATTTTCACAACGTAATCAAGGTTGTTGTGCTCACCTGTTTTCGTGAAGGATAGATGCAATGTCACTTAGAACAAGATAATCAACTAAAGGGGAAGCACTTCCGTGAACTCGTGACTTCGACTCTACTCTACTCTACTCTAAAAGTTCTCTACGTTTCTCTTCCAAATTTTTTCTCCAAAATCTTTGATGCAGATCGGAATCGTGTAAAGATGATAATAACCGCAACGGAATAGAGTTATTGAAAAGTAACCGGTAGAATGGGTAGAAATCGATAGAAATTAGTTGATCTTCAAAGAGATATCCTAAAATCTACGGGGTTATCTAGACTTCGTTAATTCACTACGAATAACGACTATAGATATGAGATTAGTGTTCAGACTTTGGGGTAACCCAACTATGAATAAAAATCAAAATCAATAAACTCAACAGATTTAATGAAAATAAAATAATTTTAATTAATCTAAAATTCCCCATAATTTTCATTTTTGGAGCTCCTTATATAGATAACTCCTACTAAACAAACCCTAAACTTATCAAAAACCTATAAACTTGTTTCTGAAGGTATCTACTACCTTTAGACAACTTTCCTAACTAACTAAAACTCTTAAAATAAACTTCTAAACTCTTCTAAAATTACCCTAAATAATAAATCCAAAAATTAATTATTTTTCTACAAAAAATAACATTAATAAAATATAAATAATAATAAAAAAATAATAGATTTATTTTCCATAAATCTCCCTCCATCAATTTTTCTTCCCTCTTCTCAAAAATTGGCACCCTATTTATAGCTTCTTTCCATCAATTACTACCTTAGGATTAAATGATTTGGATCTGACGGTCCGTATTTAAAATCTAAATATTCTAACCAAAAAAAATATATTATATTCAATATATAAAAATCCTCAAACCATTTTGAAAATCATTTTATTTAATCCAAAATCTATGATAAATGTAAAGACTTGGGAATGAATGATGTGGATTGTAGATGTGGTAAGAATGGGTTTCAAACTCTTGAATTTGTGAAGATTGATTTTAGATTTAAAAGCTAATTTTTAAATAGAAAATATACACAAAAGATAAAAGTAATATTCACAAATACTGAGGTTATGGATTTCACCATTAACCAATTAAAGTGATTCAATCTAATCAATATTCATGCAATTTTTTACGTTTAAAGTGTAGCTAATATGTTGCAAAAGTAGATTTTCAGAGTAACAATTGTAAATCGAAAGTATAGAACATCAAAAACCCTACGCTAAGCATGCTCTATCAAAAGAAATCACAACTGCTTAACAAAAATCCTTAAATCAATTTTTAATCAAAGCAAATAATCATAAAAGAAATTGCAAAAATCAATTAAAATATAAATATACCACTTTTGTTGGAACAATGGCTTCCTCCGTCGCCTCAGCAAAGGGTTTAGCTCCTCATATTAATCACTTGCTCAAAATAATGATTCATGGCTCAAAGTGTTTACAAATGATGAAAAAGAGTGAAAATAATGAAAACAGGAAATTCGCAATGTTTGTTAGACGTTGCGAATTCACTGTTACAGAGGGAAAAGTATTTCACTGATGATAAACTTGCAAAATAAAGATAAACGTTGCTTAGTTTAAATATTTTAGCAATGGTTTCTTCAACCTTTTCTTCACGGTTTCTTCATCTTCTTCATCACGATCATGAATAGATTTTCTGATTTTTTGATTTCCTTGAAATCTCTTCTACAACTCCTCTATTTATACTAAACACCAACCCTACTCCAATTAACTCCTCCAAATCCCCAAGATAACTTTTTTAATGGAAGAAATCTTTCACGGGAAATATTATCTTCTCTCGAGCATCAGATCAAAACTCCTTGATTTTATTCTACTTGTTCTTGCTTTATTAAACACGCCGTTTCCTTCTTTGTCTCATAAAATCGAGTGTAAAAGGATACGAACTCAAATGCAGCATATATCCAATATTTCCCACGAGATTTTCCCTGTTTTCTTCAGGAGTTTCAGTTTTGAAAGATTCTCTTGATCTTTAAGGTTCATATTCACGTCCAACTCTTACTTATTAGGTCAGAAAATATTCACTGCCTTAACTCTTCGAATATCTCCTCCAAATTATGTTCAGAAGCTTTAAGGAACTAAGAGAGAATTGTTCCCGCCAAAATAATTTTGAAATGAAGAAAAGATGGGTGCCCTTATCCAACTGGTGGATGCCTTTAACGCTTTGGGTGCCTTTAACAATTTAATGGGTGCCTTTATCACTTTTTGAGCCGATTTTTCTATAATTATTTATTTCCCAAAAATACTTATAAATACATAAAAAGAACATAACTAATACGAAAATTGAGTAAAAGCAACATCAATATGAGACTAAATAAGACATATAAATGTATCTATCAAATACCCCCAAACTTATTATTTGCTAGGTCCTCGAGTAAATCAAATCTTTAAAATAAAAATCAATCCTAACTCACTTTCGCAGACATCGCGATTGCACTTAGCGTGTGCAACAAGCCTTTAAACCCATAGGTGTCCCTATCAGACGAGTTTTGTCTCGTGAGGGTTTACAAGAGATATACCCACAAAACCTTTACTCCAAACCCTAGCTACTTGTGAATGATTGAGGGTAGACACTAAACAAGCTATTTAGTTGCCATACTAAATTCTTCGGCTATGGGAATCATTACCCTATATGAGTCCAATTGTTGTATATGAGTTTGCACTCAGCATACTAAAATTCATATATAAGAAAACAAAGCTCTACTTAGGTAGTCGTTCAACCACGATACTCAGAATCTATCAAAGTTCAATCACATGAAAAGATTTAAAAGATGGATATGGAGATGATGAAGTTTGCCCATGTTAACTAAGGTGAACGGTGTTTCCCATATCTGTCTGAAGGTCAGTGCCAGGATGAATCTTAATGGATTGAGATACACCCCCACTGGTCTTACTCTTTATACTAATATCGACTCAGCTGGTATATACAAGGGTCCCAGTGATCGATTTATTGAAAATAAAACAATTATCTTTATATTATTAAATGTACTGATAAAATGATTGGATCAAATTGAATCCAAGCGCATTCTCCTTATCAGAATCTTACATGATAGTTCTCATGGATCCTGCGTTCCACGCTTGCTTAGGCGACGGAGACAGGGGGAACACACATATTGATATCAAAGTGGCAATACTCGATTATTTTATTTTATTTTATTTTAGTCTAGTTTAGTTTATTATTTTTTAAAATAATGGTCTAAATAATACAATAATGAGGCTTGATCTCAAACACTCTACTTCATCATGGCGGTGATAACAATTCGATACTGGTGACCCGCCAAATCACTTAGAGAAACACAAAAATTGTAAAAATAAAAACACAAGGTGATATGGTCGAGGTAGACTCCGAGATCTGGTGCCTATCATGTTATTTCTAACACCTGAGCTAGGCATCCTTTTATAAATAGACCATTTAGGTGGGCACACCAATTCCTACAGAAAAAAAGCTAAGATTCCATCTACCTAGAATGGATAGTGTCATCCTGAATTATTCACAAGTTTCTAGACTTTGGAGTTTCATATTTCACTAAAAGTTTATCCCTTACCCCCAAAATTAAATCTAACATTGTCCTCAATGTTCTAAAGATGAATTATTAAAAGCATGAACAAGGAGAAATTGTTACCAATCGAAGGAAAAGAGTTAAGGAAAGATATTACCGTGTCGCATGAGCATGGGTTACCTCCCAATAAGTGCCAAGTTTAAAGTCTTCAGCCAGACTAAGAAAGAATTAGTCACCTCATAGAATCATATAGCAATAGTCGGAACAAGTATGGGTCATCTGAGTAAAATAATGCTATCCAAAATAAAAGGAACTGCAGCAGGCCCAGAAAGTGAACAAATAGAGTACAATCTTATCCATATCTAGTGTCTTGTTTAAGACAACTACATCTAGTTGAGGTTCAGGTTCGGGCTCTATGAAAGGGTCTAGATAAATCTTTTTAGGTTGAATCTCTCCATAGTAAGGATCCAGATGATCAGGTTGTAGAGTCTGGAAAAACACAACTAATAAATTTAAAGCACATAATAATAACCTGAATAATTATGGATCCTCAAAGTCAATCAGATTTGACCCACACAGTTGACTACTATGAAAATGGTAGTCATTCTTAAGCAAATGTGTTGATTCTAATCTCCTAAAGTAATTAGGCTTAGTCTCAAAACTTAATAACTGACACATTTGAAATTCAAACGTTCCCACATATGGAAGAAAATATTTTGGTGGGAAAACAAAATCAATCTTGGTATTATTTCCTAGGTAAACCACATCGACCATAGGATGGGTTTCTAACAAATGAACTTCTTTTTGAACATCAACAGGCTTAGGGAATCTAGTTTGAAGATGATCCTGAAAAATGGTAGAGGTGAAAATGTCAAGCCCCAAGTGAGGGACCTTTCTAAGAGTCAGAGATAAAGCACAAGGAGAATGATAGTCACCCCCAAACTTAGAGTTTTCAGTGTCTCTAGATAGACTAATCATAATTTTCCTAATTTCTAGATCGTCTGATTCCTGAAAATAGTAATTGCTTCTTCTAGGTTATAATCAGGTGGTGCATCCCCACTCATATTTAAAATCTCTACGAGTCCATCTTTGTTATCTAAGACTATTGTTTCTAAATTTCTAGACTCTAAAATAGTATTCTCAGGATAAACCCGTTCCTCTAAACCATTATCGACTTCAAAACAAGAAAATTCTACATCATTTAAAACAGTGGTATCTCTAGTCAAATCCTCTTCCTTTTGAATAGGTGAATAACCATCAAAATTATTTGGATTTGAACTAAAAATAACGTTATCATCATGAAGCACAATTGGAGTGACAATTTCTTGATCACTCTACCTGTATATTTCAAGTTCTTCGTCAATATTATCCTTATCATCATAATAATATGAAGATGTTTGAACCTCGTCTGAATAAGTAGTTTAACAATTCTATCCTCGTCTTCTTGAATAGGTGAATAATTATCAAGGGTAGCACTATGTTGGCAATTAAGATCATTTTGAGCAATATTCTTTGCAAGGCTTTCATGCACACTTAATGCAAATCTATTTGTATTCTCAGTCAACTGCTTGAGGGATTCTTCTAGAGAAACAAATGGATCATAAGAAGTACTAGATCGCAACTTCTCGTGTGATTCTTCTAGAGAAAGAGTTGGAATACTATTTTCTCGTCTCGCACTTAATTAAAACCTATGTGTCATCTCGTATAACTTCTTGAGTGATTCTTCTAAAGGTATAATAGGTTCATTATGAGTACTAGATCGCAACTGCTTCAATGATTCTTCTAGAGGCATAATAGGTTCATTATAAGGAGTACTAGGTCACATCTGCTTTAGGGCATCCCTCCAAGACAAATAACTCGAATTTTGCTCATCTTCATGTTCATAAGACGGGTATGTGCACGAATAGTAATTGGGATCACGTTGGTATGAGCAATAACCTCCAAAAGGTTGGTGTTGGTCCCGACTACTATCTACACCATGTTGATAGTAGGGATAATATCTATTTTGAAATTCTTTTGGATATTCATTGTATTGGTCCTCATAATACAAATTCGACATTTTCTGACAAAAACTTTCTAATATATTTACAAAAAACCTAAGAAAATAAATTCTAACAAAAAGGGGGATCTAAACATACACAAACAAGACCGACTCAACTAAATCAAACCTACTGAATCTAGCAAACAAAAAGCATGATGGATCCACTTAGATTGTTTCTAGACCAGCTTTTATTCTTCCAAACGCAACTAGTTACAGTTTTAGCAAATCTCTTAGAACGATCTGAATTAATAAAGTCGAATAGAAACAGGATAAGCTATAATGAGCTTTGATAACCCTGCCTCTTTGGCAACGTTTCCTTGGGTTACAAGGCGGCTCGAATCTACTTATAATAATTTTCCTGAACTTTGAGTTAGGCTAACAGAGTAACCAATACAGTCCTTTTGATTGACTTTCCAATAAGCCCGTTACCCTATAGGTCTCTTTGTAGTCAAATTTTAGGCTTAGGTTCGCGTAGGTAACGTGTTCCTAAGTCGGACAGAAAGTATACGGTGATGAAATCCGAACCCTTATCCTATATGGCCAGTTTCTGCACTTTACTAGAAAAGTAAATCCGTATTCAAGTCCTCAACATATATGCATTACAAAGGAATACAGAAAACCCAGTGACAGGGGATTCGTGGGTGGTTAGAGTCTTACCTCTCGTACCAGACGGACGATGAACCGTTGAAGTCGACTCGAGCCACCGACTCCTGTGTCAGTGTACGAACCCGAGGGGCCGAGACAATATTGCAATTGTCGTCTTTCCCTGTTGCAGTTTTTATTTAAATTACCCTCATGTAGGGTTTAAAAATAATAATAATATCCAAAAGTCCAAAGTCCAAAAATAAGAAAAATACAGAAAAATACCTAAAATAATTAAAAAAATAATAAGAATTTCCTAAAAAGAAAAATAAAAACCCTAAAAAAATTAAAAAAATTAACAAAAAAAATCAAAAACAAAATTTCTTCTTTTTCAGTTTTTTTCAATTTATCTTTGACTCCAAGTCTTTAGTCAATCAATATAATTTTTGGTTCCCATTTTCTTTTGATCCAAAACCTGTAATACAAAGAAAAATACCCAAAAATGTAAAATAAAAAAAATAAAAATAAAAATCTAACTAAACTAACTAACCTAAAAAAAAAACTAAAAACAAATCTAAGAATAAGTCTGCGTCGGCGGCGCTGAAAATTGATGTGGATTGTAGATGTGGTAAGAATGGGTTTCCAACTCTCGAACATGTGAAAAATGATTTTAGATTTAAAAACTAATTTTTAACTAGAAAATATACATAAAAGATGAAAGTAATATTCACAAATACTGAGGTTATGGATTTAACCATTAACCAATTAAAGTGATTCAATCTAATCAATATTCATGCAATTCTTTACGTTTAAAGTGATTCTAATATGTTACAAAAGTAGATTTTCAAAGTAACAATTGTAAATCAAAAGTATAGAACATCAAATACCCTAGGCTAAGCAAGCTCTATCAAAAAAAATCACAACTGCTTAATAAAAATCCTTAAATCAATTTTTAATCAAAGCAAATAATCATAAAAGAAATTGCAAAAATCAATTAAAATAGAAATATAACACTTTTCTTGGAACAATGGCTTCCTCCGTCGCCTCATCAAAGGAATTTATCTCCTCATATTAATCACTTGATCAAAATAATGATTCATGGGTCAAAGTGTTTATAAATGATGAAAAAGAGTGAAATAATGAAAACAGGAATTTTACAACGTTTGTTAGGCGTTGCGAACTCACTGTTACAAAGGGAAAAGTGTTTCACTGAAGATAAATATTTCAAAATGAAGATAAACGTTGCAAAAGTTAAATATTTTAGCAACGGTTTCTTCAACCTTTTCTTCACAGTTTCTCTTCCCCTAACTTATTTCTTCTGAATTTGATGCTGAACTTGAACAATAAAATAAAAATCCTATTTCTTTACGCTAAGGGCCTAGCATAGCGACGATTATGCCTCAAGATTTATTTTTTTTTGAAACTAAGAGCGTAGCATAGTGATGACTCTGCCCTTTTTTTCTTTCTTTTTTTAGCTAAGGGTCTATCATGATGCGACTATGCCCATAGTTCTTTTTTTTTATAGAGAGAGAGAATTTATTGGATAAAACATCAAAGTTTTGGATGGGGTAATATGGTAGAAAATGGTTATGGATGAGTGGTAGGTGAGCACCTCTCTATTTGAGTCATCATAAGTGTTTTGTTGCTCCCGACTTAAGAGTTGAACAATCATACTCAATTGTAGTTTTTCTTGGGTCGAGTAACACTTGCTGGGCCTGGATCATGCTGACTGCTCAGATCAAACGGTTGAACAATTCCTCTGGGATGGATTTCTGGTTGATTTTTGGATCTTATCGAAATTCTACTTGTTTGATCTTCTTGAACTTTGTGCTGGGAAAATCATTCACTGCCTTCTGATTAGTTGTTTTCTTGAACCTTGTGATTGGAAAATTATTCACTGCCTTCTGATTAGTTGTTCCTTCATTCCTTAAATTTAATGATATGGCCTTGTAAGAAATTGCTTCCTTAGGCGGAGGATTCAGTGTCTTGCATGTATGTGGTGGAAAAAACTCATCTTCGGGTTTTCCGCATCTCTCCTCCTTCTTATCATTTGGCTTCCACATCCATTGTGGTCTTAGTTGTCCTCTTCGATCAAATTCGTTGTGCATGTCTTCAGTTTGGGCACATTCTTGCACTTAACAAATATTTTAGTCGTATCAATATTTTCTTCCTAAGGTGCCTTTCAAAGTTGATCTTTTTTGCTCTGATTGAAAAACTTTACTTTTTCAGTCGGTTCAGGTTTTTCTTTTTGGTGGTTCCACAGTCCCCATGACTTGACAGTATTCTCAAACCCTTTGCTAATGCCAAGTACATTATTCTCCAAAACATTTTCCCTACAAACAAAAACAAAATCTTTTTGGTTTTTTAGTTGTTTTTTTTTTCTAAATATTTTAAAATTCGGAAATAAAAGACTTCAGGTGATTCAAGACCCTTAATCGGTCAGATTAACTCAACAAAATGAGTTAGAGACTTACCTGACCCATCCTCTATTGTGCTTTTTATTCATCCTCTACAAAAAGATTTTCCAGACCATCTACTAATTCTTCCATATCATTAGCATGCTTCACGATCATTGGTTCTTTGAATCCCATATACGGCTGAGAATCTTCCCTTCCGTCTGAAATGACCATTTAAGGGTGGTTGTTTGGTCCAATCTATCCCCGCCTCTTTCTTTACTCGAAGGGTCTCTGACAGTTTTCTCATTTATAGTGCCATTCGGTCTTCTTCTGTCGGATGGTACCCTAAACCGTATGGAGCTTCATGAGACATTTGTTGACCGTCAAGAGGTTCAGTACGACCATTACTTCTTATCTCTAAGCCCATGCCGGGGAAGAATCATTGTTTTCTCAGATAATGAGCCACCTTGGTGTGACCATGCTCGAACGAATTTGGAGGTTTTTCCCTGGATAATGCCTTGTAAAATACCTAATTCACACTTTCTTTCGTATAATTCTTGTCCACCAAGTTTGTTTCGACAGCTGGGATTGTGATGTGATTATTTTTCCATTTTTTTTTCTTCCTCAAAATCTCTATGGATGGTTATCAGCTTATCACCGTAGATGAATCTTAATTTTTGGTACAAAGTCAAACTCACAGCTTGGTTCGCATGTAGCCATAGCCTTTCCAAAAGCATTGTAAATCTTGCATTAATATCTATGACCAAAAATGTCATCTTTGTATGAGCCGTACCGATGACCACTGTAGTGGTAAACTTACCCATGATGCATTTTTTCTTGTTATCAAAACCCCGAACAGTCCTTGCAGTATCACTCCTCAAACAAATATCTTCCTCCTTTACCCCAATTTTCTTCGCGGCAGCGAGGGTACAAATATTCACTGCAGATCTATTATCTATCAGCACATGCGGCATATAATATCCTCCACACCCTACTGTGATTTTGAGTGCCCGGTTATGTTCTTTCCCTTATGGTAGTAAGTCTTCGTCTGAAAATGACAACAGGTTTGCTCTTATTACCTGTGCCACTGTCCCTGCCAACTCTTCTGGAGAAATCGTGGTTGATACATGTGAAGCATTCAACTCAGCTAATACAACATCTCGATGGCTAGTAGAGGTCATCAACAAACACCCAAATGGAAATATTTGTTTTTTTCTTTTATAACTGTTCAATGACCTATTTGTCCTCTTCTATCACGGATTTCAATAGTGGTACTAGAGGCGTGATAACATGTTTATCCCTTAGGTTCGGAGGCTTGTAAATTCTATCGCTTCTTGTTAGATTTTGAACTACATCGCCACCCTTAGTTCTAAACGGATCTACCCATAGTTTTGAGCACAGTACTTCTGGATGATCTACATCGTAAAGCGGTTGGGGTAGAATGTCTGACAGATAAACTGGCTCAACAGGAGTTTACTCCGTTGTAAGTACTGAGTCTGATAAGAGATCTGAGAGGTAGACTGGGCCCACTTGTGGTTGGACTGGATAAGACAAAATCTCTCAAATATGAACCATCCTTGCAGATGTGGTCTGTTCTGACAGAATATCAGAGAGATACACAGGTTCCGGTAGAAATTGGCCCATGTCTGTCACATTCATTTGACTTCTGGACACACTTGATTGACTTGTGAAAAAATCAAACCAGAAACTAGAATGATTAGCCGAATCAAATGAATCCTTGTCTTGTACCTGGTTGGTGAAGAGTTCACTGATATGGACAGTTCGTGGCTGACGAGCAGGTAAAATATCAAAAAAAATGGATTATCGAACAAAGCCCCACATTGTGCTTATAGATTGAATCAGTCAGATCATATTCCTTTTTGGACGAAATAAAATTGACTCTGGATTGCCCCTGGTGGGCAGGTAACGAATTTTGATTTATATTCGGCTGCCTTGTTTCCTCAACGGACAACTGTTTGGATTCAATAATATCTTGAATTGTATGCCTAAGAGAAGCACATCGATCAGTCAAATGTCCAACTTCTCTATGGAATTCGCATCTCGCAACGGGATTAAACCATCTTGGTGGATTTGGAAGAGGAAGTCTTATAGCAGGTAGTTTTATCAAACCTTTGCTAACGAATATTGGCAGCATCTGACTCATTGGCTGGACTAACTCAATAAAATTCCTTTGGGGATACCCATATCTTCCCTGATTCCAATTCTTCCCTTGCCCCTGGTTCCAATCCTGTCCTTGCCCGTGGTTCCAATTCCAACTTTGCCCCTTGTTCCAATTCTAGCCTTACCCCTGGTATTGTCTTGTTGGTGGAGCAACTGTTGTTGAAGCTGTGGTTGGTTGATATGGTTGTCTCGTAATTTCTGACACGGTGTTCACCTGATCTTTGGGCGAAGTTATGGTTTCCTCATATTTCTTTCCCTTCGGATCTACCTGATTGGATAACCTTGTCATTCTGCCTGAATCTAATGCATTCTCTATCTGTGAGCCTGCCTTCCACAAAGAGAGTAATGTTGCATGGTAGGAAGAACTCAACATATTAGAGTATTCATAATTCAAACAGTTCATCACAATATCCACCATATCCTCTTCCGTTAGTTTCTCATCGAGCTCTAAAGCCTTGTTCCTCCAACATGGAAAGAATTCAGTAAAGGTTTCATTTGGACCTTGCTTGAATGCCTCCAAACATTTGCGAGTGAATTAAATGTCAGTGACCTGTGTGAACCGCCTCACAAAAATATTGACCATATCCTGCCATGTGGAAATTTGACTCGGGTCTGTCTTCATCAACCATTTTAAGGTTATTCCGGTCAAACTCCTCTGGAACAACTGTACTAACAAGCCATCATTAATTCCCAATGGCCTCAAATACTCGGCATACATACGAACATGGGTTTTTTGGCATCCAGTTCCATTATATATATCTATGTCCGTAAATTTAAAGTCCAAAGGAAAATGAATCTCGAGATAACTTTTTTGAGCCTCTGGGCTAACTGCTTTTCTCGTTTCGTGGCCTCTCATGTTTCTCCAAAATTGTCCTTCTTAGACTTCTCATCATCATTAGAATTAATTTTGTCATTTCCCCCCATTCCAGACCCCTCATGTTTTCCAAGGGCCTCTGCAACGGTCTCCAGATTCAATTTTTTGGTCTCGGCTTTCAATTTAGTGAACTTGGTTTCCAACATCTTCTGGAAGTGTTCCAGCAACCCTGCCACTGTTGCAGTGTCGCTATTTATTTCAGTATTTTTGGTCATTTTCTCTGTGCAAACTTTTCATGTTCCTGTCTGAATCCTAATCCAAATCTTGTTTTCAAGGCACCAAAATATATGGTTAATACATGGGTGTTTATGCCTCGGATTTTGTGCAATAATGAATGTTGTTTATAACAACCTAAAAAAGAAATTAATATGTTTCATACGTGCATGCAGATGCTATTAATTCTCGGGTAAGCTTGGGTTACCTTAGCAAAATGTATCTCGAACATAGTTAAACTAGTTTTCTTTAGTACGAGGTTAAGGCTTGTGGTGGTTCAGCTAGTAACTCTGATAATGCCCAAGATACGGGTTCAGCTTACTAGCCACTTGTTTTCTTAAGAATCGGACGTCTAACGATGCGAAATGTAATGCAAAATGATATGGGAGCGTGCACGTGTGTGTGTGCAATTGCCCAGAAGTGTCAAAACAAAAAACCTAAAATCCCAATTATGTTTCAAGTTAGATTCTAAAAGTCCATAGTGAAGTCGCTATTGTAGATACCGTCAAAAATCCACGAGACGAGACCCAATGAATTTCTAAATATCTAAAATTGTTATACAATTGGAATTATTTTACGAAGCCGCCACCAAACTAGGAGTTGAGACCGAAATAAGCACTGGTTCAATTTTTAGAGAATAGGTCCGGGAATTAAAATACGAACTAGGAAGGTGTGAGGCACCTAACCCGTCCAATACAAAAATTGGCCTCTACTTTGTAACTGGGATTTTTGGGATTTTGATTTATAATAAACAAAATAATTCATATAAAATCAATAATACATGTGCTAATTATATTATTAAGATGTGGATTAAAAACTAAAACCTGTAAAAAAAATCAAAATAATTATTATTATTATTGAAGAATTATTATTATCAAAAAAAAATATCACAAATTAACCGAATATATCATTCATCCGAATCATTATTATTATTATCGCTACCAAAGAAATTCAATCATCATTACTAGGAAAATTCAATTATTATTATTGTTTTTAAAACCTCATGAAATATAAAGTATCCAAGCATGTGATTAAGAGAAGTTGCCAGTTACACTACTACTTTCAAAACAATGGTCGTCCAAGTTAACAGATCAAATCTAATACATGTTGGCTATATGCTAACCAAGGTACGAAGACAAGTAGAAAACCAATAACCTTTAATCCATATATCACTGATTAGTGTTCCTATTACAGACCCATAGCATGAAAAGTAATACAGACTCATATACACTTAATTATTGAGACTTAATTTATAGGTTCACACCATAGATCATGAAGCATGCAAATATCTATTAGCTCACAAAGATCACAACAACAAACGAAGTTCGACCATTGCATAGAGCAGATTAATAAACGTATAATGGCAGGAGACTTTATGATCACATTTTAGAATTGTAACTCACAGTTCAATTAACCTTATAGCACATTCAACGGAAATAGAAGAAAAATCTTTGATACAGTTCATATACCAAGTAAAGAAATGAAGCAGTGAACATCATTCATCATTATTAGCATGTACCCATTATCTATCATAGATTTATGCAAGCATTTTCACAACGGAATCAAGGTTGTTGTGCTCACCTGTTTTCGTGAAGGATAGATGCAATGTTACTTAGAACAAGCTAATCAACAAAAGGGGAAGCACTTCCGCGAACTCGTGACCAAAAACAACTCGATCCAAATGATCACCGACCCTCTCAACTCTACTCTAAAAGTTCTCTATGTTTCTCTTCCAAAAAAATTCTCCAAAAATTTTCCTCCCTCTTTTTAAAAATTAGCACCCTATTTATAGCTTCTTTCCATCAATTACTACATTAGATCTGACGGTGTTTAAAACCTAAATATTCTAACTAAAAAAATTATATTATTTCCAATATATAAAAATCCTCAAACCATTTTGAAAATCATTTTATTTAATCCAAAATATTTTATAAATGGAAAGACTTGGGAATGAATTATATTAAAGTGTCGACATTTTAATCTTGAGTGGACGTCCAGTAGGTACTCTAGGATTAGTGGACATTGGTCGGTGGGCTAAATGTTTTGTTCTTATACTTGGATTAGTGGATACATTTTTGTTGGGTCTCTGAATGTTCTATGTACCTTGACCTCATTTTGGGCATTTAATCGGTTTAATGCATAAACTATTTTGGATACAATCTCACGGAAGTACGGCCCAAATTTATGTATGAAATTAGGGTGTTTATAGAGTATGATGAGAATGGAAGGTTGTGGGCTTGTTTCTCCCACGAATGGAACGTTTTGACATGGTCAATCACCGAAGATATGTATCGGGAAAGACTTGAGGAACTTATTGCGTATTGAGGCACCGAATACCCAAGTGTCATTACTTATTTGTGTAAAGAATTTTTGGATCCTTACAAATAAAGGTTTTTGTATGCTTATACAAACCAACATAAACACTTCGACAACCAAGCTACTAGTATGGTAGAGTCGGCTCACTACCGGTTGAAGAAGAACCTTTTTGGGAGAGTTGACACGCTTGTGACGGTATTTGACTCGATGAAAGAGTATTTCAAAACTGATATAAAAACGGCATTCGAAGAAAGTTTATTGTTCAAACACAAAACCTATAAGGATGAAAAATGGCTCTGGGGATTAACTTATAGGATCTCCCATTTGTGCATTGATAAATTGATGGTTGAAGTAAAGTTAATGAAAGATTGGGACGCTAATCAACCGCATGAAGTGTGTGTTTGTAAAATGAATGAATCTATGGGACTTCCTTGCCGTTACCAAATAGCTCGGTATGTGGATGGTATTATACCTTTTGAGGATATTGATCATTTTTGGAAACAATTGAATTTTGTACCTCTCCCCACTGAAGATCCCAACGAATAGATTTAGGGTACAAGTTATGGGAAAAATTAGCTGAGATCGACCGAGGTACATACCGAGCTCAAAAAAAAAATCATTTGAGGAGGATTTATTGGAACCGGAAAAGGGGAAGCCGAAAGGTAGGCAAAGTACCAAATTGACAAGAAAGAAACAAAAAAAAGACGCCAAGATGAAGGATACCAAAAGGGATCCGTCCGAAGTTGAGTATCATGATGCAAGGTACGAAGAGGAAAAGAAGGAAAGAGAGAAAGTGATAAAGAAGGGAGTTGTTAATGTTTCTAGGAAACGTGGTCGGCCGAGTGAGGATAAAGGCGAAATAAGTAACCAAAATGATAGTCAAAGGGACGTTAAACTCAAGGGTAACATGTATCCTTCGCAAGAAATGGAAAAACAAATCAAGATAAAGGAAAAAAGGACCTTACATGCGATGAGGTCCATGAAAGAACCTAAAAAGGATACGGTAAGTATTTGCGGCCTGCAAATATGATATACGATAACTACTTGGAGGATCTACCCTAAATGATTCGTGAGAACAATATAACCATGGAGGACGTCGAAGAAGATGGGAATTGTGGTTATCATGTCACGGTGGAACAACTAGGACCTCTTAAAGAAGCAAATAATCCGGAGTTCAATGGAGACGAATTCATGTATATAAGGCATCGATTTTTACAAACATTACGCCGAAACAAAGACTTCTACAAGAAAATGACGAGATCGGGTTCAAGAGTAGACCATGGGGTTCTAGAGGAGTATATTAGATTCGAACGACATTTACATGGGGATTCCGTCATCACGAGAGAACATTGTATGCAAATGCCTATTTGTGGGTTTTCAATAGCATAGACTTTCAATTTCATGGTTCATTGTTTTGGGTGGGTTGGTTTGAATATTTCTTACGCACCGCCAACAAAACCTTGTCATGCAGACATAAAAGATAGAAGGCTTGTTATTGCATTTGTTCAAAAAATTTATTTTATCTGCCTCAAACTTAAACTTGGTTGCCCTTTACCTCCGTTGAATACTTTAGCCTTTTGGCCTAGATTTGAACAAAATTACTCGATGGATTGGTGTGTAAAGTACGCGATGGAAATAGAACTTTGGAATGCTTTGCATATCTCGCTCCCAAGCCAACAAGTAATTTTATCGACGGATGATGAGGATGAAGATGATGTGGAATAGTTAAATGAAGATATGTTAAATTTATCCTCAAACATAATATGAAAGCTTCTTTGGGAACGCCGTAAATGATCGGGTTTATTTTTTGTTTATTCAGTTGGTGAGGATGATATTAGATTATGAATAACATTAAATGCACACTCAAACACACACTATGAATGAAATATTAAGTCTTTTTTGTTATTTGTATGATTGTAAATTGACAATTTAAAAAAACTTTTTGATGCCTACAGAGTCAAGTTAGGCTGCAAAAGAATACAACATTACTAGCCGAACCAGACAACTTTATAAATTTGTTCAAAGAAATGTCAGGTTCGGCTACTAATTGATTTATATTACTAGCCGAACCTGACATATACTGAAAAAAATTATCAAAGTTGTCAGGTTCGGCTAGTAATTTGAAAAAAATTTATCAAAGTTGTCAGGTTCGCCTACTATTTGGTTTATGTTTGTAGTCGAACATAACTTTGAGCCGAACCTAGTGATGTCTTTGGTAGTACCATTGGATCTTATTCATAAAATGACCCATTAGAAAATAGAATGAACATTAAAGTTTGTTACATAATGAAAAAAATCCCACAAACATGTCGTAATTCGAGGAACTCCTTAAGGATGCGGTATTGAGCGTTGTATTCAAAATTGTTTCCTTTCCATCTTCGCCATTCCGCTCGAGATCGCTCTTCAATTTCAGCATTTGTTTCGCCATTAAGTCGATATCGGCTTATAACCCGAACTAAAGCAATAAATCTTCAACTTGTCTTTTTATTTCGCACAATCGACAAAACAACGTGGAACGATCTCGGTTGTGAGGGTTTCGGGTGTCAGAGATGAAGGTTTCATGAATTTTACCCTAATAACTCTGACTCATTATACCATTCATGCGACGTTCTTCACCCCTTTTTTGGATAATAGGTGATAGACACATTTTTATGTCTGATTTGTCACAATTTTTTATATTGATAGTGCTCGATTGTGTAGTAATTGTGTTATTTTATGTATTTGTAGGTATATTTGGGAAATAAATAATTATGGAAAAATCAGCTCGAAAAATTATATAAGCACCCAGTGAATTGATAAAGGCACCTAGAATCGATAAAAGCACCCATTCTTTGGTTTAGGCACCCACCTTTGAAATTCAAATATGAATTCTGGCGGAAGTTCATTCTACTCGGCTGTGGAGAATCATTACGTGTTTTGGAGAAGATCTTGGGGGTTATGACAAGGAGATATATTATTTCCTATTTAATAGAAACATGTACACATGACTTACACAAGAGATCAAAACAGAATCGTATTCCCGGAAGAAAAAATCAAGGAAATTTTTTTCTCATGGTTGTTACTGCACATAAGATATTCTCGGGCTTAAATAAGGAGATGTTTTATTCTCGCGTAAGAATGAAGTAACGGCATCAAACGTATCACTCTCGAGAAGAAAATCAAAAATCTCCGAGAAAATATTTCCCGTGAATGATCTTTAAA
>JAJJMC010001074.1:575531-586123 GCA_023531435.1 Papaver californicum
CTTATGATC
This sequence comes from Papaver californicum, assembly GCA_023531435.1. Classification (NCBI taxonomy): domain Eukaryota; kingdom Viridiplantae; phylum Streptophyta; class Magnoliopsida; order Ranunculales; family Papaveraceae; genus Papaver; species Papaver californicum. Next base: position 575,541 of record JAJJMC010001074.1, read on the forward strand.
ATGATGAAGAAGATGAAGAAATCGTTGCAAAAATGTTGAAGTTTCCGTGGCTAAAAAGTTGAAGATTATGTTGCTAAAGCTTTTAACTTTGCAACATTTATTTTTACTTTGCACGTTTATCTTCAGTGAAACACTTGTCCCTTTGTAACAGTGAGTCTGTAACGTTTATAAACGTTGTGAATTTCCTGTTTTTCCTTATTTTCACTCTTTTTCATCATTTGTAAACATTTTGAGCCATGAACCATAATTTTGAGCAAGAGATTTATATGAGGAGATAAACCCCTTTGTTGAGGCGATGGAGGAAGCCATTGTTCCAAGAAAAGTGGTATATTTCTATTTTAATTGACTTTGTGCAATTTCTTTTAAGATTATTTGCTTTGATTAAAATATTGATTTAAGGATTTTTATTAAAAAATTGTGATTTGTTTTGATAGAGCATGCTTAGCCTAGGGTTTTTGATGTTCTATGCTTTCGATTTACAATTGTTATTTTAAAAATCTACTTTTGCAACATATTAGAATCACTGTAAATGTAAAGAATTGCATGAATATTGATTAGATTGAATCACTTTAATTGGTTAATGGTGTAATTCATAACCTCAGTATTTATGAATATTATTTTCATCTTTTGTGTATATTTTCTAGTTTAAAAATTAGTTTATTAAATCTATATCAATCTTCACAAGTTCGAGAGTTTGAAATCCTTTCTTACCACTATAACAAAACCATCAATAGTCTATATAGTTTGTGCGTAGTGATATATATTCCTCTATAGTAAAGTTAGTAGCCATTTTCCAAAAAATATAAATGAAAAATGTGTATGTGGAGTGAGTATATATAGAATAGAGGTTAGTAACGGCTATATTTTTTTGAAAAAAAAGAGTCGTTCATCAAAAAATGTGAAGTAGAAAGTCAAGTTCGGCTACTAATTTTATTTATCGAATCAACCGAACCTATATGAATTTTTTTTTGATACCTACAAAGTCAGTTCGGCTACTATTTGGTTCATGTTTTGTAGTTGAACCTGACATATATTGGAACAGAATTATTAAGTTGTATGTTTCGGTTGTTATTTGGTTTAAAATTTTGTAGTCGAACCTGACTCTGCTATTCATTAAAAAAATAAATCTTAAAAAACAATTGAAGTTCTATTAAATACCATGATAATCTAACATCCAAACTATAAAAGCGATAACATTAGTTTGTCATCTAGAAAATACAAACTAACATCTAAAACATCAAAGTATGTTAATGAAACATATTCATTCACGACCACTTCCACGACTATCTCCACGACCTATTTTACCACCTCTACTTGGACCTCCGGGTTCTTGTCGGGTTCTCTTTGTCACCCTTTGCTTGGAGCTCACGCCTTCAGTTGTTTTAATGAAGGATTCTAATTCGTCGCAGAAACTTCGTTGCTCCACCAACGATATTGGTTGTTTGCAACTAACTTGGTTTTCATTTTCTTCAACAAACTTTTATCCACCGACACCTAATACATTTTAAGCCAAAAATTAAGGAAAAAAATATATTTTCATATTATATAATACTTTTAAAAGAATAAATAAAGATATGACTTACCATGATCATCATTGCCTTGGATACACTTTGGATTATGTTATCATACTTCTTCCTCGCCCCAACTTCCTTTGTTTTTCCCCTTGCAATTTGAGCTACGACACGATCTTGACTTTCTTTGTTAATAACAAAGGGATGAGAAATTTTATTAAACCAATAAGTGTAGCCTTCTACAACTTCACGAGGATTTTCACGCATACTTTCTAACCCATCCCAACTCAACGTGTTGGATTCCAACTTTTTCCAATAAGCAAGCGTAGGCTCGGGGTCATATTTGGGCTTCCATGAACCATTGGTGCTTTTTGTTCCTTTACTACCTTTTGGCAACAACTTAAACTTCTCGTTATCATCCAATGGTATTGATTGGATATATCCAAATTTATGAAGTACTCGACGCGGATCGAAAATTACAAACCCATCTGGATAAAACAACGGTTCGTAGTACATCCCCAAAGGCATATCTTCATCTTGAACAATTTCATCTACTCTTCTTCCGTGATATATGGTTCAAATTCAACGTCCTGTACATCCAAAGCGTCTAACTTTTCTCTTAAATTGGTCAACAAATGAGCATTATACCTCTTTTTATTTTCCACCAATTCATATTTGGCCAAAGTAGGATTTGTATCCACTCAGTTGGCAATAGGTTTGCTATGTCATAAACCCACACCTATATAAACAACATAGGAAAATCATAAACTAGAATGAAGAGTACAAAGTCAAGTTCGGCCACTAATAATAATTTTATTATTATCCAAACCTGACAATTGTGCAACATATTGAGTTCTTGTCAGGTTCAGCTACTAATTGAATTATTAAATAGTGGTTGAACCTGATATTTTTCAGGCAAAAAATAACTTTAGTTGTTCGGCAGATAACCTAAATTCAATTAATAGCCGAACAATTATCCGGTGGTGCACAAATAGTTTGAAAACCTATACATAGCTAGGTTCAAATGAAATAAATCAATAACAAAGCGTTAGGTATGTCAAGAATCACCTGTAAGAGACTGAAATTTCCTCCAATATTTCTAGTATTTTTCCTAGAGGATTGCACAAGATGATTGAGAAGGAATGCAACACACACGGTCCCTCATGCGTAGTCACGAAAGGTTGGGAAATCTTTTAAGAATTAGAGATATTGAGTAGTCACCTTGTTGCCAGTATGGACGGGAAAAATGATTCGTCTGAGAGTATACAACAAATAAGCAGCAACAGTCTGGTTTATTATGTTCGCATCCATCACCAAGCTCCCATCAGCTACTTTATCCTTAGTTTTCTCGAACATAGCTTTCAAACGTGTCATCTTGAACGATTTCAACATCTTTGGTCTGGTATTACCTGGTCCATCACTATGAACGCTTTGCACCTCCTTAGCGGCACAACAAAACTCCAACTCGGTGGTTCTGTAATCCAAACCAAGAACTTCTTTGGCTAACTTATAAACCTCATCCCATCTCAAATCATAATATTCAACATCTATAATTTTCCCAAGCGCTCTAAGACCTAGAATCTTTTGAGCGTCATCAGGTGTGATTTTCATCTTGCAGAATGGGAGATGAAATGTGTATGTCTCGGGGCAGAATCTCTCACAAAAGGAAGAGGCAATCACTGAAACACATTCCTTTTGTTCGTACATAATTGCTTCCCATTAACCAGATTTTTGGAATATAGAATGAACCTCAGTAACCTCTCCCAACAAATCCCAAGCTGCATCTTTTTGGTGTCTCAATTGTCGGGTCGCATCCCTATGATCCGGAGTCTCAAAAATCTTCTTTGCCCACGATTCTTTGTAACCGATCAACACTTTTCCTCTAGACGAAGACCATAAACTAGGTTGTCAAGTTGGGGAGGTATGTTATCCTCAGCCGGAAGATGAAGCTTTGTCTTCCGTGGTTCAGCAAGTTTCCTCATTTTTACTTGTTTTTATGGTTGTTTTTGTACTTCTTATTCATCATATTTATGTTCATATTCCGATGATTCAGATTCATCTTCTTGAACGACTCATTTTCCATAGCATCATGGACGTCTTTGGTCATCTTCTTCTTCATCTCCATCTCCATTTACATTTCCTTGTACTACTCCTATGTTTTCAAACTTAACGATAGTAGAAGTATTTACCTCGTTACCTTCCCTTGCTTGTACTTCTCTTTCTCTTTGTATATTTGTCTCTGTGTTTGCTGTGTCGGAAGTTGTAGTGCCCCTATTACTTTCCCATAATTTCTTGCGTCCTGCTCGAGGTTGGGGAGTTTTAGCATTAGAAGGAGTTACTTTCAGAGACCCCTTCTTCTCACTCCTTGAAGTTACAGTTTTACCTCCATGTTTGGTTTGGTTCCTAACACAAAGTAGAAAATGTAATTAGTACATCAAACATATAAGGTTCGGCTAATAAAAAAGATTTTGGCTAAACAATAAAAAAAATTGGCTACAAATAACATGGTTCGGCTGATAATTATACAGTTCTGCTAAAAATATTGCAAAATCGAAATAGCCGAACTTCATTTTTGAGTCTACAGAGTAATGTTCGGCTACTAATGGGACATGTCAATTATTAGCCAAACCAAACAAGTCGAATGTTGTAACTCAAGTCAAAAGTTCGCCTGAAAATATTGCAACAGCTTAAAGGCCGAACTTCATTTTTGAGTCTAGAGAGTAATGTTCAGCTACTAATTGACATCTCAATTATTAGCTGAACTTCAATGTTCTCCAAACCTTAAAAATTTAAGCAACCGAGTATTGTTCGGATTATTGGACATCTCAATTACTGGTCTAACTTTAATGGTTCTCCAAACCTTAAATATTTGAAGCAACAGAGTGATGTTCGGCTACTAATTGGGCATCTCAATTATTGCCGAACTTCAATGTTCTCTAAACCTTAAATATTTAAGCCACAGAGTAATGTTCGGCTACTAATTGGACATCTTAATTATTAGCCGAACTAAAAAGTACCAAATTTATGAAACATAAGTCAAAAGTTCGGCCGAAATTATAGCTAAATCGAAACATCCGAACTCATTGTTTTATGAAATATACCCTTGGTTCGGCTAAAAATGCTGATTTTAATAGAAGCCGAACTGTTCTTCTGAAACTAAGAAAACTAAGAACTAGGGTAGATTCGGCTATTAAATCCTAGGGTTTTCGTGAAATTATTAGCCGAACTTACATCTGAAAAACCTAAAAACCTCTATTCAATCCTACTCAATCGATCAAACAAAATAAAGAAAAAGAAAAACAAGATGAATTTGTAGTAAATACCTTCTAATATACATTTTCGTGCAATCGATGGTTTGATTTCACTCTCCGATGTCACTCAATTGTGTACTTGCTTGATTGAATATGGTTCCAATTTCAGATCCGGAAGTAAATCTCTAGTGCAACGCTTCGTTCTACTTGGTGTTTGCATTTTATAGTTGTGATTTTAATCGACGATCAAAGGTTTATGATAAACGATTAATCGGCTACAAAAAAAAATCAACAAAGAAGAAAAAAGAGTTCGGCTGAAAAGAAAATAGGAAGAAAAAGGGTTGACTGATTTTGAGTTTGATTTGTTTTGGTTTATGTTTTTAATTTTATTGAAGGGCATTTATATAATTTTAATTATATAAGGGTAACACGATAATTTACTCTCACGGGTAGGGACACCTATTACAGTTAGGACATCCCTTATAAACATAAACAAGGTAGGATAATCCTTTTATATGCCTCAAAAGTATTATGTGTGCCTCAAAACAGGATTCCAGAGTTGTCAGGATAATCTACTCTGATGGGCCTGATCCTAGAGTTGCAGTCAAAGATAAACTCACAATTCAGTGAAGTGAAATCTACAGTTAGGCTCATTTTCTTCATTTTTCTCACAAACCCATGGGCGGAAAACTTCATATACCCCTCCATTTTCTATAAAAAGAATTCTCACAAACCCATAATTTATAGAATTATATTTTGGTATTTTTCTTCTTCTTCTTCACGTGTTAAACGGTCATTCTTTTTTTTCTTCTTTCTTACAACGGATATCTATTCTCATCAGTATATTAACTATCGTCGATTACTTCAATTTTACTATGATACTGTGATAACTATATTATGGTACTGTGATAACTAATTAATGGCTTCTCCTTTCTCATATTTTTCTGGTACTGTAAATAACTAATTAATTTCTTCTTCCCACACAATTTCTTATAATACAAATGGTAGATCTTTTGAATAATCAGTTTTTTAATCTATTAAAATACATAGCTGGGATGAGGTGGTAACAACACCATATAAGAAAGATTTATTCTATTATATCTATTCTTCAAGCTTATACGAAAATTAAGTTTTTTTTTCTGATGGGAAAACATCATAACTTTTCTTTTGAATTGTACAATTTTACGGTTGTTTTGGGCGTACTACTCTCTGCCATATTCGTTTTTACCGAATGATTTTTTCCATTATTTTCGTTGACAGGTTTCCTCGAGATCTCCCAACATCCTTATGCGGATGTTATTGTGCCAAACTATATGCAGAAATAAATGTTAGGTTTGGGAAGTTGCACCTTAATTTAGAAATATAGGAAATGTTAGATCACACATACGGTAAAATAGAGGATGACTAATGTTAAGGTCTGCCTATGTATCACACATCAAATAAATCAATGATAGTTAATGAATGAATACTGGTATATGTAAATGAATTATGATAAATTCTTTGCAGGGGAGAAGATTTTATAGGCGAGAAAATGCAAAACAAGGACAATTGATAAGTCTATTTGTATATATATATCAAGTGTTTGATTAATTGCCTGAAAGAAACTTGGCCATGAGTTGAATAATAATTAACGTATGCATAACCTGTTATGCATCTGAGAAAATGGTGCATATCATATTATGCGTCAATTTATTTTTTACTAGCAATAAAATCAACAAAAAAAATGGGTGCATAACCTATTATGTAACTAAAAAATTAGATGCATAACTTGTTATGCATCTGAGAAAATGGCTGCATAGTGCATCATGCAGCAAAGTTTTCTTTTAGAAATAAAATCAATCAAAAAATGGCTTCATAACTTGTTATGCAGCTACAAAACTATATGTATAACCTGTTATGCAATCGGAAAAATGACTGCATATCGTATTATGCGTCAATTTTTTTTTTTGTTAGCATTGAAATAAAAAATGGCTTCACAATTTATTATGCATCCGAGGAAACGAATGCATAACCTGTTATGTATCTGAGAAAATGGTTGCATAACGTACTATGCGTCAATTTTTTTTACTAGCACTGAAATCAACCAAAAATGGTTGCATAACCTGTTATGCAGCTACAAAATTGGATGCATAACTTGTTATGCAGTCGAGAAAATGACTACATAATTTGTTATGCATCCTTTTTTTGTCGGAATGTTATTTTTTAGGCATATATATCGTTTTAGTAGTTGTGTAACCAAATTAGTAGATGCATGAACCAAAATAAGGTTGCACAATGTGTGATGCATCATTTATGGTTGCTACATAATTCGTTATGTATCATCTCTTTTTTTTTGTTGGAATGATATTTTTAGGCATATGCATCATGTTAGTGGTTGCATAACCAAATTAGTGGATGTATAAACCAATATATGGATGTAAAATTTGTTATGCATCCTATGTGGTGGTTGCATAATATGTTATGCATTTTTTATGGTGGCTGAAATTTGTGCCTAAAACGACAATCACCTCCGATTGTTTCGTAAAAAATCTAAATTTGATATTGTTGTTTGTACTCGTTGTATAGATCTCTTTAATAGTTTTTTTTTACGAGATAAAATTTGTAAAATTTCAAGGCATGAATTTTTAGATATGTTATATTCTAGTTTGGTTACCAATTATACCCCTAAAAAATATGATACATAACAAGTTATGAAGATATTTTTCATAATTTCAAATAATTATAGGTGTCACATAAACTGAAAAATATTTTGAATCTAATAATAAAAATAATACTACCTTCGTTTCAGGAAAAGAGTTACTATCACTTTTTCAAATTGACCTATTTTTAGACTAAAATGAAAAAAATAATAGTAACACTTTTCCAAAAACAGATGGAGTATTTTTTTTAGACCCGAATCCAAATCCCCTTCATTAAATTCACCGACGAGCTTACCTTTACAAATCAGATCGCACATGTACCAAAACACCAAAGGTTGTTAGTCGGGCCCTCAAACTCCGAAAGAATCCACAAAAAATAAAAGACTCAGAAGAATAAAAAAAGTAACAAAAACTATTAATTGCTTTTCCCCCTCGAACAATGATTCCAGAGACCACAAAAATTTAAAACAAAACAAAAAAAACTCTCCCATCTTCTGTCAGACTCTTGGTTTTGATCAAATTTCTGATTTCAACTTCACAATAATCTCTTATATATAAGTAATACTTGAACTTCCTATTGTCGCAGTCTATTGATTTTCTTCCCTATCACCGGTATAGTTTCAATGGAGTACGACATTTTGTTAAGTAAAGGTCTGGATCGCTCTGTCAGAATATTTGCTATGTTGGTTGGTATTCTATACAGCATTCCACCTTCTGTACTGAGTATTATATGTCTTATCTTTAGTCTATATAGATGTTTTCCTGTAATCTTTTACTTGTTGGTATCTTTTTCTCCTGTTATTATCTGCACTGCTCTCATTCTTGGTTTTATATTGAGTTTTGGCAATCTCAATTTTATACCTGAAGTAGAAAAACAAGAATACTGAAAACGATGATCTGGCTATAGAAGATGATAGGAAATGGATATTTGTAGCACCTGAAACAGATGATAAGTTGGCTATGGCAGCGACTTCTTTAATGAATTACCTGAATTGTGAGGTCGATGACAAGATAATGTTACACGAAGGAGAAGGTGTGTCTAGAACTTGTGAAGATGAAGTCGTGCTTCAAACTTGTGAGGGTGAGAAGGAAATTGAGGACGTTGAAGTGGAAGGCTCGGTGGACTCCTCCAAAGGTTCTTTTGAGTCTTGGGATGAACACATGAAGGTACATTATGGTTCTGATTCATATTAGGATAATGATACCTCTTCTTCAGCACCTTCTGATGAAGATTTCACTACAATATTGCTAGAGGAGTGTAAAGCACTCCTGGAAGGTCATCCTTCTCAGCCTGCTCTTTTCAGTCTCAGCGACTCTGATTATACATTAGAGCAGTCTATAGATGATGACACTAGTATCGATTCGGATGATAGTGAAGAGGAATGGGGTGTTGTGGAACGGAAAGATGGTAAAGTCTTGGTAGATTGGGGTATTGATGACGTCAAGGAGAGTTTCACGAGACAACGATGCCAGAATCAAATTGGAGGAGATAGTGATTCATCCGAAGCAGAAGTTGAGAGATATAGCTACCTTGAACTGATTAGTGGTATATCACGACTGGAGGAATCTAAAGTTAAGGCTTTCAACTGTAAGTTACCAGAGCTTGATTTTGCAGTAGAAACTGGTCTGAAGCTGCCAATTTTAAAAACAAGACCCTTGGAGGATACTCTAGTGCATGAGAGGGAAACGCAGAAACCTATCGATCTCGAATTATCTAACCCTGGCTTAGTTTTTTTGGAGGATGAAAAAGTGGAGTGTACTGAACGTTGGCTATTGAACGAGGATCATTTAATATCAGAACTTCCAGTTCATAACGCAAGGGCATCAGTTGAGCTTCTTACAGGTGGTGTTCATGAGGAACCTATTATGGTTGGATCAGTCGTCCATAAACCAGAGATACTGGAGCATGAATGTCAAATACCTAAGGAACCTGAGTCGCAAGTCGAGTCAGGAGTTTCAGTAGGAGATGTCAACTTGATCATAGAAAAACTCACCGAAGGTGACATTGAGAACATACATAATCATCTGAATGCCAACAGATGGTGATTGAAGCCTTGGAAAAATTAGACAGAATCCATGACGGAAGAGATCCAATCAAGTCCAATCTTGAGCCCCAAGAGATTCATGATGACACAAACTTGGGAATGAACCAAGTACAATGATGAATAAACAGTCGGATAAGCAGAGCAGATCAAGTTCCAACTCTGCACAGCTGAGATTAAAGGTAGGTATTGAAAATTAAAACAAAACAATAAGTACCATTGATTAGTTATTTGAATTTTTCACTAGTTTATTAGGAGTAAGAGGAACAATGAAATTTCTTATTTTCTAAATGCATTAGATGTTTTGTTTTGTTGCAGTCCAAATTTTTGTTTCCTTCAATTTGATTTCTATTTTTTCCATCCCTCGATTGGATAACCTATATCTACTAATTCAATAAACACCACAACAAATATCAAGAATGGCATACGGTTAAATTTCATTTTTCTAAAATCTGTAATTGTATTAGTATATACTCCTACAAGAAAAATCAAAATCAAAATTATTTCATAAATCTCCTACAAGACTAAATCATCGTGATAATAAAAGAAGAGGATCCTAACTCTTCCAAAACTTAGGATCAACAGAACACTTCTTTGAAACAATTTTAGAATCCGCAGCTAATTTATAACAATAACATCACAATGAACCCTAACAGTAAATTACCAAGTTCTAATAGATCCAACCTTAACTCTAGCAGGTACTTTATATCAACCCCAAGTGGAATTTGCCCTTTTTTCTGTTCATCTGATAAAGCATCATGATCAACTTTGGATAGCTTCAAACTTGGAGTCTTCAACAATGTCTCAAACACTGTGACATTATTTCTAGGTTGGTAGAAATTAGGCAATACTCCTGAACAAAGATGAGTACCAGTGTGAGACACAGAAACATTACTCCCTTTTTCGTAGTATATACCGATTCTGCTGTTAGGGTTTTGTGCTCTGACTGTAACACCAAATTCAGGGGAAACTGTTAGATCTGATTGTGAAGAAGAAACTCCTGCAAAATTGAATCCTCTGATTGACATATTTTCGACAGAGTAATCTGGTAGCTTCGGCTTGTAAATGGAGTAAAATGCAACAGCAGCAATAACTGTGAGGAGAATCAGAAGAAGAATTATACTGAGAATCCAACAGAAA
>JAJJMC010001074.1:586133-604083 GCA_023531435.1 Papaver californicum
AGTAGTTTCGGATGAGAGTGGGATTTTATAGAGAGATGAGAAAGTTGGTCACTGAAAAAGATAAGGTAATTTAATGAACAAAAGGAATGAAAAATGTAGTGCATGGTTGGTTGGAAGAACGAAGAAGAAGATTAAAGGGGAATTGGTCTAATACAATATATAGGAAAATGATTTCTGAACTAGTCAAGTTTGTGATGGACAGACACCTGAAAGGGAAAGATGGTGTGATGTGATGCATAAAGTCTTGGCTTTTTCTAACTTGTCTAAGTTATCTCTCTCTGTTAAACCGCGTCCTGGTGTGTTAGTTTGCCGTGTGTTCGTAGACGTAGTTCCGCGCATGGCATGTTGTTTGTTTGCTTCCACGCGTTTCTTTAGAAGGGGCTCCATATCAATAGAGAGGCTCCTCTAATAAGACGAAATAGGACATTATGAAGTAAAACTTAAAAACCCCTTATCCATAATATTTTCATAATACCTAAATCACCCTTCATTAATATGTTAATTACCTTAATTAGTGAAAATTTAATTAAGCTAATCATGATTAATTAAACTTAATCTTTGACTAACACAAATTGAAATTAATTTTTTTTTTTTTTTGATTTGTGATTTGGGGATGAAAAACTAGATGAAATATGAGAAAAAAATTTCGTTTTTTTTTTAAACCCTAGTTTTTGATTCAATCAACCATAGTAACCATTTAGGTCTTTCTAGATTAAAATCTTGATCATTTTATGGCTCAAATTAGATGAAATCACGAATTAAAAGTTTGATTTTGTGTGATTCAGAGACAGTTACGGTTAGGTTTCATTACGAACCCAACCGTAACACCAAGAACACCGAAGAACACCTTCAGTTACGGTTGGGTTTTGACTCCAAACCCAACCGTAACCTCAAGAACACTATGAACACCCTTTGAACACATAATTACGGTTGGGTTTGGCTTAAAACCCAACCGTAACTCATCCTTTTTAGCATTGATTTTTAAGGTCAAATTTGAGTTTTAAAATCCAAATTTTGAAGTTATTCAACCATTTTAACTAGATTGTAGGTGAATTGGGCCATTCAAACACACAAAAACCGAAAAATCAACAAATTAGAGATTCCAAATTTTGAGTTATCAGTAGAATTTACGGTTGGGGTTTGGCTAAAAACTCAACCGTAACTAATTATGTTAGTTGCATGTTTCATGATATAGTTACGGTTGGGTTTTGCATTGAAACCCAACCGTAACTAATCTTTAAACCCCAATTGTAAAATTAGATAAATATATTTTGAGATTTTTTTTCATTTCTATCTTGTAGAGAATTGAAAGACGGAGCTAACCCAAAAAAAATGAGGTCAATCGGACATCGTATGAAGGAGTTATGATCAAAACGGTGACATTTTTATTTGTATCCAGGAAGAATTACGGTTGGGTTGGGCCAATAAACCCAACCGTAAATCTGGGCAAAAATGGTGTTCTTGGTGTTACGGTTGGGTTCGACTTGAAACCCAACCGTAAGTTTCTCTGAACAACAAAAAATCAATCTTTCAAATCGTGATTTCATCAAATTAGTTAGTGTAATTTAGTTTTATCCGGATTGTCATCACTACTACTTTCTACACATTTATTAGTATTCTTCATCACGAAATTGGGAGTTTAATCGGCGATAAAATTTTGATTCGATTGAGAAATTTGATTAAAATGGAGAAGGAGAAGATATGGAGGAGATGGAAAATTTTTAATTAAAGTACAAATTTGTCTTTTTTTTATTAGGTAAAGGATAAAATGAACATTTAACTTTACCCCTAGGACATCCCTTATCATAAAATTGGGTCACCTCGGCTCAACTGGGAGCCCCTCTATTGATATGGGAGCCCCTATATCAGCCTTCTTTCTTTATGAGATTCTTTTTTTTGGCTTTAAGTTTTAAGGAAACAGTTTCTTTTTGCCGTTGATTATGGCAAATTATACCGTGAGCTACTGACCTGGGATTGAAACCATCATATGTTGTCTCACTTCTCTCGTTTCACCCAGTAAAATAGAGGTGACACCATAAGCATGAAATCGACGTCGCATCATAAATAAACGTTATACTAATCTTAGACGTTATAAAACATGAAATTATGCTCAATTGGCAGCTTAATAAGCCCGGCGAATTTGAGGGTGACCCAAAATTAATTAGGGCGACTTTTTTAACCCAATCCCATGAGTATGGCTAAGGGGTAATCTAGGGTATGTATAAATACTAAAATACCCTTTTACTTATCAAATAATTATCATAAAATCTTTCACTAATAAAAGTTTAAAACCCTAAACCTAAAAGCTTAGATGTCATAATCGGTAGTTTCGTGTTTGTATTAAACTACCGATTATGGTATTATTCTTTATTGTTCATGAACATCATGCACAATCGGTAGTTATGTTTAGTCATAAACTACCGATTATATTCCTGGAGCAAAATTTAGGTATAATCGGTAGTTTCATATAGGGTTAAACTTCCGATTGTGTATGTTAGTGATTCCTCAAAAACATCGATCACAATCGGTAGTTATGTTTACACCTAAACTACCGATTGTATTCTTATCTCCAAATTTACACATAATCGGAAGTTAATATTTTTATGTAACTACCGATTGTAGTGTGTCCATATGCACAATCGGTAGTTATGTAGAGCCCGAGCTACCGATTATGCACAATCAGTAGTTACTTTGTTTAATTTACTACCGATTATGTAGTGATTAAACGGTGTCTTCTTGGAAAGCACGGTAAAAGATCTCGCGGTTCATCTAGTGCTGATGCTCGTCATCCTCGAAATTAGATTTTGGTTGTTTTGACAAAGAACATCATTTTGAAAGTTGATTTGTAACAAATCTGTTTACTTTATGGATATGTTTATGATGTTTAACATTACTTGTGTTTAATGTTCTAACATTTGAATGGATTATGCATATTGAATCGAAAAGGCATACATCGCGTAACATTAAAGGAAACGAAATACAATAAATCATTAGATTACACTTAAACACTTAAGCATATAGGTTGAAATGGTGCAAGGTACTTTCTTCCAAGATGCGATAGCAATCCTCATGCAGAAACGTCTTCCCATGGATAGTTGCATATTTGTCGAGAGCCATCACCCACTGAAAAAAAATAAATCAATTATAAGTTTGGATGTTTGAAAACTCTTTTTAATGAACGACTTATTAATTGACACACTTACTCTTGTCACACTAGATTCGGTGGGATGAGCTTCTTTTCTCACTTTCATTTCCTGTTTTAAAGCTTCCAATCGTTGAAACAACTTCTCAAACCTTTTCTTAATGACTTTGAACGTCCTACGATTTTGATTTCCGTCTAATCCCACAAAAATCTTAAACAAACGCTTCCACCAAGAATCGGATGTCTGATCCACCATCCAATCTTCATTAACGGGTTCGTTATTGTGGGTAATGTACGCTCTTTCGTACCCGTGTGTTGTGATAGTAACCCACGATATAACAATGGCAACATCTTCATCAGTAGTGTATGGAGTTACCATATTTAATGCTTCAAAGGTTCGGGTGAGAATGAGTTGGAAAATGAAAATGAGAATGAGAATGAGATTGAAGGGGATATGTGAGATTGAGAATAAAAGGGATAGATGAGAATGAGAATCACCTTGAAAGGGATAGTTTCCTTTTATAGTGTTTAATTACCAACGACTAGTTTTTAAAAAGAAATCGTTGGGTTGGGTATTACAAGCACAATCGGTAATTTAAGAAATTCTTAAACTACCGATTGTGCTAGTACAAAATATTGAAATTTTTTAAGAAAATTCAATTTCCAATTTGGGGCTACTTCTGATAATTGGTAGTTTAAGAAAAAAATTAGAGTATCGATTGTGCTAGTACAAAATGTTGAAATTTTTTTAAAAAAATTGATTTCCAATATGGGGCTACTTATGATAATCGGTAGTTTAAGAATTACTTAAACTACCGATTGTGCTTGTACAAAATATTGAAATTTTTTAAAAAACTTTCGATTTCCAATTTGGGGCTACTTATGATAATCGGTAGTTTAAGAATTACTTAAACTACCGATTGTGCTTGTACAAAATGTTGAATTTTTTAAAAAACTTTCGATTTCCAATTTGGGGCTACTTATGGTAATCGGTAGTTTAAGAATTACTTAAACTACCGAATGTGCTTGTACAAAATGTTGAAATTTTAAAAAAACTTTCGATTTCCAATTTGGGGCTACTTATGATAATCGATAGTTTAAGAATTACTTAAACTACCGATTGTGCTTGTACAAAATGTTGAAATTTTTAAAAAACTTTCGATTTCCAATTTGGGGCTACTTATGATAATCAGTAGTTTAAGAATTACTTAAACTACCGATTGTGCTTGTACAAAATGTTGAAATTTTTTTTAAAAAAATCGATTTCCAATTTGGGGCTACTTATCATAATCGGTAGTTTAAGAATTACTTAAACTACCTATTATGAGTGTTCAGGAGTTTTGAAAAAATTACGATTTCCAATTTGGGGCAACTTACATAATCGGTAGTTTGTACAAAATTGAAACTACCGATTGTTAGTGTTCAGGAATTTTGAAAAAATTGCGATTTCCAATTTGAGGCAACTTACATAATCGATAGTATTTACAAAATTTAACCTACAGATTATGGTGGAATCGGTAGATATATTACTCCATTATCTACCGATTACCATATGTCCATGGAATTAAATGCATGCAAAAAATGAATTAGTCGTTGTGAACGACTATAAAACATTGCATTAATATATTTTTGTATACATTTATGTTCAGAATATATATTCAAAATCAATTATTCACCAACCTAGTTCAAATCAATTACGTTCTTTACTGAGCTTCCAAAAAAAACTTCCAAAAAAACGATCCCAACGCTTCATGTTGGACTCGTATTGCTTCAACCACTCTTACAATGGTTAGTTGGGAAGTAATTCGACCACCTAATCAATGGAGGTAATGGACAATCATCTTTTAAACTTAAACCGATAAAATGATTGCCATTAACAAAAGCCATAATGATTCGTCTATCCTTGACCGACTCATCACACACCGTCCTTGTGGGTGTAAATGTGACACTAACTCCTGATGAAGGAGGACAGAAAAAATATACCACGCAGTTCAATACATCCGCTAAAAGATACCCACATATCGACATTACCATCAAATACCTGGATCCGACCACCTCCAATCCGTTTCGGCATTTTACACGAGTATATAACTCTTTGAACTCTTGTTCTCCGCCAAATTGATCTCCTTTTTTCATCATTTCAATATAAAATTATTTATCCTCCAATAAATGTACGGCCATCTTATTTCTTAAAAATATTGTCATTGGGTGATATTCTCAGTAACCTCCTCACTAAAGTTTTCTATTTGTTTCAAAGCAACGTGGAAACCACAATTGCCATCCCCATCGACATCGTCGGTGGACAAAACATATGGTATAATGAGTAGAGGGAGTTGTTCCAAATACTCATCGTGTATAGGTTTGACTTAGTTGGGAAGGAATCGTAGAGACCTTAGCTTTGACTTGTCGTGAGCTTGGTCCACCTTGATCCTTCCTTGGACGACCCCTTTTCCCTGGAGCCGGTAAATCTTCATACTCAGCTTCAGTATGTTCATGCCTAGAAATGTCACGACGACTAGATAAAAATTCCTTCAACTCTTTTCTTTGAATTGACCTCGGCTTTTCGGTATTCAGCCTACCCATCGCCTTTCCTTTTATTGGTTCATGAACAAACTTTTGACAGGGGTGAAGGGCTTCCTCTAAATAGTGCATCAACATTTGTTTTTGTGCCCCCTTTGATGTATAGTAACGCTCGTGTATTCGTGCAAATATTTCCGTTTGCACGAACGACGCACCATCAACCGCCGGGGTGCTTGGAGTTAAATTTAATTGCTTCCAAAAAGGATGAATATCATTAATGTAAATCACTTCAATATACCTTCCAAGCATGTGAGGACACGGGAGTCCAATACCTATCATCGTCTTGCAGTTGCAAACTGTAGTCTCATCATCGTGATCTCTGTACAACTCCAATTGTTTCATCATGAAATTGATTGCCCACCAAGAAAAATGGTAAACTATACCCCTTAGAAGATATTTATGTTTTAAATGTGCCAAAGGGAATCTATGACGACTTTTTTCCATTGAACCATAAATCTTAATGAGGTCACGTTCGGTGAACTCATGGATTGCTTCTTGGATCGACACGACCCCATTTTGGTTACCGACTAGTATTTTCTTTAATCGTCCATGGGACCCCTCTGCAATGCTTGTTGCCTCGATCTTGAAGTTTCGATATTCACATGTCCATGCGTACACAAACTTATCCTTATGTGGTACCAACCATTGTGATTTACAATACTTAACTGGTTTGGGATAGTTCTTGGTACATTCATCCTCAAAGTTCTTCAAGTTGTATTCATAAACTTCCTCCGTCATCGACCAAACTATCTTATTCCATGCTTTTAGAAATAAAGACCACTTCATTCCATCCTCGACCCACTTTTCATTGGCCAACCTTTTCTCTTCTTTTTGTTCTTCCACGGTTAGTTTACTAATACGTTCATCATCTTCCTTCGACCTCTTCGTACCTTTGTTTCGTTTTTTAGCTTGGATATGATGTCTGCAATTAGATTTGATGTTTCCTTGAATGTGCCACATATAAAGCAAATTCTGGGCTTCCAGAAACACTACCTTTATTGCATTCATCAAGGCTGTATCGTTATCTGTTACAATAACCCTTGGAAAATGCTCTCCATTATAAATCGACCTTAATGTTTGCAACATCCAAATGAAACTCACATCGTTCTCAACATCCATTAAACCCCAAGCCACCGTAAATGTGCATTTGTCCGAAGTGTGGCAAGCGATGTTCAAAAAAGGCATGTTGTACCTGTTTGTCTTGTAAGTAGCATTTATCAACAAAATTTGATGAAAGCATTGATCCAATTGGATCATCTTCGGATGTGCCAAGAAAATACGAATCACCTTACCATCCATTTCCTCTTTTCTCAACGTGTAATTGTGTTTCTCGGCTAACCACTCTGATTGTTGCATAACCATTCGACTATCTCATTCCATCATTTTGATCTGCGCTAGCGCCGAATAAATTATTGACAAGTTGTTGGGGTCGTCCGCCTTAATCTTAGATAGGATTAAACTCGCTTTCATTATGGTCCTCATAGACTTCACCGTCTCAATTTCCTTTGGTTTTAACTTGGAAACCATTACGTGCCCAACAAGATTTTTCGGATCTTCATGGTTGTGACGACCATTAGCAACTCTAAACATTTTCCATATTTTACCTTTCTTACCTTCGGGCTTATGGAAGATAATCTTAAATGGGCATCCAATCTTCTTAGAATTACCTCGGTATATCCTCTCCGTTTTTATTACGTATTTATGATTCTTTCCCATATGACTCTTTCGCTCGCCACCTCTCTCACAAATCATTTCAAATCGATAAAGTTTCACGCAATTGTTCTGAACTACAACGCACATCTTCTCTTTTTCCTTGTTGAGAAGCCATTCCTTTGCCTCCGCCTTACTTCCAAATGTCTTAATGCACATATAAAAAAACAAATATCATAATCCTAACCATGTAACAAACATTCTTAGAACAAGTTAAGAGTGGGTAGGTAGCGTACCAAATTATTTGCATAGTGTAAGGAAGTATCAGGACCTTCGTATGAAACAAGATTAACACATTCAATAATCTACGTAAAATAGCAATGAATTAGACAATGATAATCGGTAGTTAATTACGTTCACTTACTACTGATTACCAACAATCGGTAGTTAATAATATTCTCGTGCTACCGATTGTGCACAATCGGTAGGTTATATGTATTCCTAAACTACCGATTTTAGGAAGAAATTAAGTCAAGTCATGTACACAAAAACAAGTATAATCGGAGGTTTAGTGTGTTATACCACTACCGATTATAATACAATCGGTAGGTAACTATATGACATTAACTACCGATTGTAAAGTCTGCAAAATAATATCTTTGTAGGTTTGGAGAAATTCAGTTTTGGGGCAACTAACACAACCGATAGATAATAAGTTCTCCTAAACTACCGATTATGCAAACAGATATTCAAAAAAATCAATTTGGGGCGACTAACACAATCGGTAGATAATAAGTTCTCCTAAACTACCGATTATGCAAACAGAAATTCAAAAAAAAATCAATTTGGGGATTTTGTATAATCGGTAGGTAGTAATCTTCACGAGACTACCGATTGTTCAAATATTTTGGAACAGTTGTATAATCGGTAGTTTATGAAGTACCATAAACTACCGATTAAAGTACGTCCATGGCATTAAATGCATGCAAAAATGAATGTTTTTTGTTGCCGATCACATACAAACGCATACAAATTGGGTTTTGAGCTTCTTAACACAATACCTGATTGTTTGATACATTATTATCTTCATTTTGATGTGATTCATCGTCTAGGTTTTCTTCCACACCAAAATTTGGATCATCCAACAAATAACCCAAATCGTCGTCTCTAAACGTATTTGAACCTTCAATACTATGTTCTTCATGTTCAATCTCAACTTCTTCCTCATACCCATCCATGTTTGTGATTGAATTTAGTTAAAATATGATTTCCCAAAAATTCATCTTCTTCTTCTTCTTCTTCCTCTCTAACACACTCTCTATTTCTATTCTAAAACTAAAACTCAAATTCATAATCTAAAACTAACTTAAATCAACTTAATTAACTAATTAATCAAAATTAACACTAATTAAGCAAGGATAAATTAGCCATTATAGAAAATAGATGGATAAGGGATGTCTTGTGATTACTTCAAAATGACCTTAATTTGTTTTATAAGTCGTCCCTAATTAATTTTGGGTCGTCCTCAAATTCACAAGGTTAATAAGAGAAAGTCAGCATTTTGGTGTAGCCGCATGTATCTAAATTGGTGGGGAGTTTTTAACAAGTAAATCGAAACAGGCCAAATGGTGAGCTAGATGCCTTATAAGAAGGCAAAAAGATATACTGTACCAACAAATCATTCTGCTGGTAATTTCTTCTGTTGGACTAAATGCGGTCTTCTTGTTGTAATCGATCACATAAGACGGTGACGGAATAACCAAGTAAACAGAAAACCACTAAGATGGTTGATCGAGCAATTCGGCTCTAATTTGGGCAAAGAAGTTGAATTTTGGACATTGGAACAACAACCCCACACGGTCCAGATCATAGAGAAAGAAAGAACAGAAGACAAGGAGATACTTTTTGTTGCATTTACGTGCAAGTCACCACGTATATATTCTACCTAATTTCTACTACCAACAAATAACAAGAAAAGGGTGCTAGATTTTAGGCCCGCAAACTTGTTAGTGGCTGGTTTATTTAATTCGTTCTCCCCTGCCACATTGTCATTGTTGCACCAGATGTGAGGATGCAAACTCATTCTAGTTCAAAGCCTGTTTGCAAGTTGCAAATCTACCGATTATTTACTTTCCTTCCTTACCAAGAAAGCAGATTGTAGATATAATGCTAAAGAAAATTATCTGGGATGCTGATGCCAACAAAAAAAAGGATTCACTTGTTTCTTACTTCAACTTTTCAAGCCAGGAAACAGATAAATACAAGACAAACCAAAACTTACACAAACTTGATAACATCTTCGTGTCTCTGAAGGAAAACCCTCAGTCCGCACACCCAATTGTATTCAGAAAGAATTTTCTAAGAGAGGTTTTCTCTAGAGACAAACACGATCCTGAATTAGACTGAACAACTCTAAACAGAAGAACATGCCTCACTTATATATACATCATTAGCCACACCACAAATAAAATGGAATATGATAAAAGCATTCATGATTCGTATATTTTCTTCAATGGCAGACGGACTTAATTACTGAGGCAGATCAGGGAGGGTTGGGCGTGATCTAACAACATTCAAAACTCCTCTTGCAGTTGTCTGTTTTTGAACATAAGACACACATTAGTTGAAGTTAAATGAAAGACACTGAAATGTGGTCAGACAAAACTTACCTCAAAGAAGGCATTGAAATTCAGCCGTAAGAGAAATCTTCTCAAAATTGGAGCTCGTTGACTCCCAGCAAGCCTACTACTACGCAATATCGTGTATAACGAGTTTGATTTCTTGTTAAATTCCTGCAATAAGAAGCATTAGTTAGTAGACACCACTGAAATCAAATAGACAAGGAAGAAACAGCAAGGTTACGGAGAAATAATATTTTGACCATACTGAGGTAAAAATAATCAAACTACCTCGGTTATATGTTCTAGGTCACTTGAGTTTGGACTGTTTTCAGATTCAATGCTCCAGCATAACTGCAGGCAAAGTTTCATTATACTATCGAGTATCCTCGACACAGATCCAATGTCCAGAAAAGATTGTGAAATCAGAGCACATAAGTATCTGCAAATAATATTCCACAAAATGTCAGCATTTTCTGTTATCAACACCGGAACAGTTTTTATTCTATCAACAGCAGTAAGAAGTGCATACTAGCAAAGCATTATTAATTACTGACAGTTCCTATATGATGGTAAACAATTGAGATTGGCATGATAGTGAATCAGAAGGATACTAAAACATTGGCTGCAACATTCCATAAGAGATGTTAAAATGTAGATTTCAGTATAATATTACAGAATGTGCAATCAGCCGAGACAGGTTTAATAAAGTTATAGAGACATAGTAGAGCAAGCTTAAATGAAGATCATAGTTGCTTTTCCAACTGTAAAATTAATTGAATGGATGCATTATACTCACTCTTGGTGGAATCCCACAAGTTCAGTGAAATCATGAGAATCTTGAACATGAGCTTGCAGAAGATTCCACTGAGATTCTATCACATCGACCTGAAAATGTATAGGTCTTTATTATGAGTAGTGGAGTAACTGGCCAAAACTCTCAAGCAGAGTTGAGGTTCATTTTGTTTGCACGTGTTTAGAAGAAAGAGAGAGGACGTCCGGAAGCACACAAAAACCTGGATATAGAACTGCAGATTTCTTATAAGGAACTCCATATGCTCTCTCACATGCCACATTGGTCTAGAGCGTTGCCGTCGCTGCTGGGATATGGAGCAGTTTTCCCGATCATTCCGACGTTTTGCAAAATCCGTGTGATCTTGGTGCATTACTCAAGCCCAAGATTTTTCTAACTCCATTTGTGTTCTTTTAAGCCTGAGCAAGTACTGGAATACTCGGAGGTACCTGAAGCAGATTTCACACTTAAATTTTGTGAAAATTTTCAATAATTCCAGAGATTAACTTTCAACCAGCTCCAACTTATATAGAGAAGTGCATGCAAAACTGCGAGATAGAACTTACTTGGAGAGAACTTCTTGCGAGAAGAACAACTGCAAGGGCCAATCCACACAGTATTCAAGAGAAATACCATCCATCCATCTAAAGAAAGCTCTGAAGGAGTAGTTCCTTGATACGCGAGACCTACATCCAAGCTAGACCTCTGCAACAGACCCCCCTGGGAAGATGCGGCTGTGATTTCAGATGAAGGCATCCTAGTGGTATAGGATTAAAAATTAACATACCATCTTTTATTTACTATATGCATGTTAGCAAAAGATACATCAAGTGGGATTCGTAAAATTATAATTTGATGACAAGTGTGGTCATCGATGACTCTAACCTTAAAGATACTCTCGAAAAGTACTTGCCTTCATCACCTATAGTCTTTATTGCAGCCTGTATAAAATCCAAAATCAGAAAAATGATACAGAATAGATCTACATATACAGATGACAATGGGCTTGACTGGTTGAAAGAGCTTCAAGGTACAAGAAACAAATGGAAGTTGATTTTCAATATAGTTGCAAGAAAAAACTCAAACATAACAGAATACTAAAACAAAATTTATCCAAATAGTAGAGAGGAATAACTATGTAAACCAATATCTTGTTCCTTGATTGGTTAAAAAAGCTTCGGGATACAGATACAGAAAGCAGTTTATGAAGAATAGAAGGTGCAAGGAAAACCCAAATATAACAGATTAATAACACAGTATAAATTAAAATCCTAGATGAGGCATAAAACCAAAATGTAGTATTTGTGGATCCTTATTGGTAAGAGATATGAGAATGACCATCTTTCTGTCTAGTAGTGTATTTTTATGGTTTTAGTACTTAGTAATCATGGTTGTAGAAATCTTACCAGCTGAAATGGTACCACAAGATAGGCTTCGGTGGTCGACTGTCGAGGTGGTAGACGCATCAACTGGCGACTCTCCTCAAGAAAACACTGGCATATGCAGTACGTAATATAATATGAGAAACAGATCAACTGATTTATCTGTTTTCTTGAGGAAGATGTTAAACATTCTTTACCACACAAAAGGGGCCCTAGCATGAATACTAGTGATACTAACAAATCTACTATGTTCAGGGACAGAAAATGCCACAAATAAACCCAGAAAGTTGGGATTTGAGCTTTACTTACCTGGAAAAAATCTCCTTTTGCTAACAGGAAATAATCTTTAAGGGCTCTCAGGTGACCATTCAAGTCCGCACGTACAACAACAAGCTGCTACTAAGAAGTCAGAGGATGAATAAATGTATATACAAACCCAAAAGGAGTTCTTTTCTCATACATTACCTGCCATAAATGACTAGCAGAAATAACACGGACAGCATCAACAGCAGACTCAAATGACCTTTTGTGGAACTCAGATGAATCCTGGACTAGAAGAAAAAACCAGCATAAGTACAAGTTAACAGCATAGAGGAAACCAACGCAGTACAAGTATCACTTCAAAGGATATCTGTCTTCATTAAACCTTGAGCTTTTTAAGCATAGCATCAACTTTGTCAGCCTCAGCCTGTGACAATAATTCTTCTGCTACCATTTTCGTATCAACAGAAAACTCCTTATGAAAAGCAAATCGTCCTGTAAACCCTTGAACCTTCTGTGGTCCCCGTGATACCGGTTGATGTGAAACCGCATCCTGACATTTGAACGAAGGACTTGGATTTCGTAAAACCCTTACTGCCTTACCAGCAAAAAGAATCGACTCTGCAACACGCATATGGATGTAATCTGGCAACATTTCCTGAGTAAATTATTCGAAAAATGTTATAACATGCAATAAATTTCGGGTCATAAAACAGTGTAACAGAAAAGAGCCACCAAATCTGACACTAAAAGAGCAGGGAAAGTGACAAGGTGGAACTTGAAAGTATTTCAATAGAATATAAATCGAAGTCACAATTCATGGAGGGAAAGGTAGATAGCAAATAAATCTTGAATAGTAATGCTCCATAGTCCATATAAAATGCAAAAAGACTATTTGTATGTAAATTCAACTCTACCAGGAAAATATGAAATCTCAAATGCCAATCAGTCAATGATGCATCATCAGGTGATTTGTATACAGACTTGCCAAAGTTTTCTGAAGGTGATTCCTCACTTCCTGTAATCATGTCCTCCTGCCTGGAAACCATACAAAACAATACATTGTCATAAACCATGAGCAGATGATAATCCACATAAGGCAGCTGGAGCAATGTAGAACTTATGTTACAAAAGCTTATTTTAATTAAAAGCGATTACCTTTTAATGAAAAACTCTCCGTGTTGATCTTGAATTATTCCATATATCATCCAGGACGCAAGTTGATTATACATAACCTGATGTCCGTGCCAAAGTAGCCTACGGTTTTGGTATACAGAGATCAAAAAAACAAAAAGATAAGTTAAATTGAATTTCACTTTGAAAATCATAAAAAAGATGGACAAATCAAAAAAGGTGCTTGGTGTTCTTATAGTGAGGAAAAACTGTTAACGAATACATGATGCGTAAAAAAAGAAGCAGTTCTACCTTTGAAAGCAGGCTTGTAACTCCGGTACCCCACAATGGCATCGTTTGTGCAAAAGGTTAAGAAGTTCTCCTCCTCGAATATCAGCACGCTCAATCTCCACAATAAGCTCATGAAGAGGAGGCAAAAGCACAAAAAACTGCAAAAATGAAACCCATTTCTTAGAAGAAATTTAAATAAAAAACATGGCATGTTCCAAGAAGCACTTGGGTGCAAGAAAATAACCTAAGCTACTACTACTGCTACTATACCTTGTTGAGACCTTGAGTTATAGTTGCCAAAATGGGATAGGATCTGACAACAATTTCTGCTCAACATGTAGAACAACCGATCTATAAACTGATAAGATCTCAACAATACCATTAGCAATGGCTCTACGTTACACACTTGGGTTCTTTGTTTTCCCTCTTAAAAGCACAAGCTGTTGTGGTAAAGAAGGAGTATTATTTGTAGAACGTATCCAACTTAAATCACGAGACTTTGAAGCGAACCGGTCAAGCTCTCGATAGTAAAATCCTAAGGAAATCAATCTCTCAATAACATCCCTACAATCATCCAAAAAAAATGGCAATTAGGGTTTTAATTTTTCGTCGTAATTCAAAGTTTTCATTTAGATTTTCAGACAAGCTTGTAAAAAGTAATTCAAATTGTGCCTAGTTGAATCAAATGATTATATAATTAAGAGTAATGTGTGTATGTAATGAAATACCTTTCAGAAGCTTCAATGAAAGAAAGATCAGGAGCAAGTTTGAAAGTAGATTCCTCAGAGATTGGAGAATCAGTAGCTACAGAAACGCCTAATGATTCTTGATGCTCTCTTTCGTCTATAATAAGATCTCCGGTATACCCTACTAGTGCCAAGAGAAGCTCGTGTAACATCTTCTTCTTCTTCTTTGAGTACTAAGACTGTAGCAATATCTTAATATTCCTATTTTAGGTCTTTTCAGTGAGAAGAAAATCTACTAATTCCCCAAGATGTCCGTCTCTCAGTCTCTGGTTTGAGTAGGTTTGGAGGGACTTCTTTAAACTCGACAGAATTGGGAACCTTAAAAAAGCTGATGAAGTAGCTTTGGCGGGCTGGAACATTTGTGTGACTACTTTTTAGTACATGTAAGGGTGAGCAACGGTTGAATACGTGGATTTGATGTCACCCAAATTCAACCCATTAGATTTGTATTCATATTCAATCCATCATTTATGGATTTAACATCCATGGATGGGTGAGTAGACAGATTGGATATGGATAAATCCACGGACTTTATACTTATATTAGAAAAAATAAAAATAATTAACATGTTGATAAAAAAATTAATTTAAACATTAAACTATAGAAATTTAATTAATATATTAAATTATTACAAAATAGCAATGCTAAAATTATAATAATGTCATCCCAACAACCGAAAGTAAGATTTAAGAGTATATTCAGTACTATTTGCTTGTCAATTTGAATCATCGGTACAATGAGATTGGAATGAAAACATTAAAAGTTATATAGTACATGTAAAATACACATATGTCTCTCTGTATTTTATAAATTTTCTATTTACCCTTAAACATAACATAACGGGTGTGGATATCCAATGGATTTATATACTTGCATCCGCACCCAACTCATTATTTAGTGGATTTTAAAGATGCATCCATGTCCAACCCGTCCATGAACGGATTGGATTTTCATCCGCTAAACTGCGGGTGGATTGGGTCGGATTGGCGTGTTTGGGCTCATATGCTCACCCCTAGTACAACATAATTCATAACAGTCGACTAAGGCCAGTTCCTATGCACCCATACCAAATGGTTTGGTTTGTCCAGCCACGTGGATGGACAAATGGGTTTCCCCACTATAGTAAACCTATCAAATTTGAGTAGAATGGTATATTTAATTGTATTTTGTGGGACCCTTAATAATAAAAAATATATTTATATATATTTGGTGGAGTTTTTAGATATTACAATATATTTAGTGGGCCCCTTATATAATAAAAGTATATTAAAATAACTAAAAAGTAGGAGAGAATAATGTAAAATATTTAAAAAAATTACATAAAGAGCGACTTACTCTTTGTCGAGCGACCAAGTCTTTGTCGCTCGACCAAGACTTTGACGCGCTGTGTATCTGCTCAAATCAGAGTGTTTGAAAAGTCAATCTGATCATTTGCTAGGTGCATAGAGGGTGTTTTTGGCCAAATTTGATGATTTGAAAGGTGTATAGGACTTGTCGTCCTTCCCTGTTACAGTTTATATCTAAAAATACCCTTCCATAGGGTTTAAAAAAAATAATGTCCAAAAGTCTCAAAAAAAAAAAAAAAGTCCAAAGAAAAATTCCAAAAATAAAAGAAAAATTACAAAAATAATAAAAGATTTCCTAATACAATTCTCTAAAAACAAAAATAAATACAAACCTAAAAATTAACTAAAAAAAATTTGTCTTCTTTTTCCGTTCTTTTCGATTTATTTTTGACTCCAAGTCTTTAATCAAACAATATAATCTTTGGCTCCATTTTCTTTTTGATCCAAAACCTGTAATACAAAAAAGAATACCCAAAACGTAAAATAGAACAAATAAAAATAAAAATAAAAATCTAATTAAACTAACTAACCTAAAAAAAAACTAAAAACAAGTCCCTGCCAGCGGCGCCAAAAACTGATGTGTTTTAAAAACAGTGGTAAAAGATTCGATACTCAGACTTGTGAAGATTCGTTTCAGACTTAATTTTAATTTAAACTAGAAAATAAGTAAAATATTTTAATAATATTGGGATGAACTGGAACTCAGGATTCCACCAAAATCACTTCTGAATGATTTCTACAATAATTCTTTAATACTTATAGCTCTTTTATTGACTCTGTTTCTTTGCCAAAAGTAGATTTCTAAAACATTAATTGTAATCACAAGCATGGCGCATCAAAAGCTCTTAAGTCCTAGCATACACCATCAAACAAAATCACAACTAATTAAGAAAAATCATAAATCAATTAAAATCAATGCAAAAGTCATTAAAAATCAAAAATAGTTATCATTCATTCATGAAATATGGTTCCTCCATTGTCTCAATGGTTGAGTTTAGCTCCTCATGATGTACGCACTCTCAAAAAAATTATTCATGTCTCAAAAGTGTGTAAAAAGAAGAAAAAATAATAACACAAATTATTCGCAACAGTGTAATGGTGTTGCAAACCACTGTTCTCACTGTTACAGAAGAAAAGTATTTTTCGCTGAAGATAAACGTTGCAGATGCTAAGATATCCGTTGAATATGGGTTGAAGAAACCATTGTAGCTGAAGATAAAAGTTGCAAAGCTGAAGATAAACGTTGCAAAACGGTTGAAGAAATCGTTGCCTTTTCTTTGTTCTTCGTGTTCTTTAACAGCAGCAGCAAAGAACTTTCCTTGAATGATTTTTCTTCTTCTGTTAGCTTCCTGAGCTTGACCCAACCTCTCTCAATCTTTTCTGGACTTGATACAACCTTTTTGTATATAACAGAGCCCTCAAATCTCGAGGGAATCTCTGTTTTTTTCAATTGAAACTTTCGGGGGTTTTCTCCCCTCCCTTCTATCCTTTCATTTGTCAATCCCTGGATCTCTATTTATAGTTCTTAGACCCTCCAAACTCGAAAAGGGTATTTACCCATCAATACTAAACCAATCCAAACTCTAAAAACATGTTTTAATTCCCCAAATCCGAGTAAAACTCGTTTCTCTTTATTCACGACAATAACCTATTTTCGGCTATTTTCATGGCTTGAAAGTCTTGTTTTTGACGCATATTAATCGTGTGAAAAACGTTTTATGAGTTTGGTATATCTAAACCTCCTTAAATCCCATAAAATCCGGTTCTCAAACATATCAGGAGAAGCTTCACGTGTAAAGAAACTTCCCACTATTTTCCAGTTTTGAAACAAATAATGGAGTTCCCATAATCCATATGGTGGGTGCCTTTATCAATTCTTTCGGGTGCCTTTAGTAATTTTTGAGTGCCTTTAACACGTTTTGAGCCAATTTTTCCACAAAGTTTATTTTTCAAAAACACCTACAAGCACATAAAATAACACAATAAGTACCAAATTGAGCACTAATAAAATAGATAATTGCGGACAAT
>JAJJMC010001074.1:604093-681893 GCA_023531435.1 Papaver californicum
AGTTTCTCCCTTACCCCAAAACTTAAATTTAACATTGTCCTTAATGTTCTAAAGATGAATTATTAAAAGCATGAACAAGGAGAAATTGTTACCAAACTTAAAAGTTTCTCCCCTCCCCTATATCCTTTCATTTTTCAATCCCTGGCTCTCTATTTATAGTTTTTAGACCCTCCAAACTCCAAAAGGATATTTATCCATCAATTCTAAACCAATCCAAAGTCTAAAAACACGTTTTAATTCCCCAAACCCGAGTAAAACTCGTTTCTCTTTATTCACGGAAATAACCTATTTTTGGCTATTTTCATGGCTTGAAACTCTTGTTTTTGACGCATATTAATCATGTGAGAAACGTGTTATGAGTTTGGTATATCTAACCTCCTTAAATCCCATAAAATCCGATTCTCAAACATATCAGGAGAAGCTTCACGTGTAAAGAAACTTCCCGCCATTTTCCAGTTTTGAAACAAAGAAGGGGATTCCCTTAATCCATATGGTGGGTGCCTTTATCAATTATTTTTGGTGTCTTTAATAATTTTTGGGTGCCTTTAACACTTTTTGAGCCAATTTTTCCACAAATATTTATTTCTCAAAAACACCTACAAGCACATAAAATAACATAATAAGTACCAAATTGAGCACTAACAAAATAGATAATTGCGGACAATTCAGACACAAAAATGTGTCTATCACCCCCCGCCCCCCTAATTCTTGAAATGTATTATTGGTTAGTACTAATCATAAGGTTTTTCTCATTTAACCCACCAATTCAGGTCCAAGTACCCTAAATGTTCTATAGTTTTTACAATGTGGCCCACTAAATTTAGACTCAATTTTGATTTCAACTAATTTAGCCCACTAGTGTACGTTTGACGATTTTATCTGATAGTCCTATTAGCATATGCATACACTGCTTAGCAAACTAGCCTGGATGGCCTGCACCAGTCCTTATGAGCTTTGGGTAAGGGTTCTTACAGCGAAATACTCTATAAATTATCAATTTCTTCACCTGGGCAAGTTAAGAGATAACAGCTCTTGGATTTAAAGAAGTTTTTATGATGGTTTTCGTATTGTCAAACAAAATACTTGCTGGGCAGTAAGGTGTATTACTAAAGTTATGATTTGGTATGATTGTTGGACTGTGGGGTTAGAATCTCCACCTGATCCTGAATTATGAGTCACAAATGCTAGGGATTATACACATGTATGTGGTTTATTCATAGAAAATACTAGGCACTGGAATATGTTTTAATCTATAGATTTTTAATCATGACATTGCTAAAAAAAATGTGACCTGCGTATACCATGCACAAGAGATGATACTCTTATATGTGCTCCTGATGGAAGGGTAAATTTACTGTTAAAAGTGCTTATAACACCATAAGTGATGTTCATCCTGATAGCACTAGCTCTATAAATCATGTTCACTCTGAAATTTGGATGTATATGGAAGTTAAATATTCCACACAGGATAGCTTTATTCACCTGTAAATGATTAAAGAACACTGCTACATATAATCATAATATAACCACTCAATGTAGTATTTGTAACTCTGCTGAAGAAAAATTTGACCATATGCTTCTGAATTGTTCTTATGTGAAGATATTATGGTTATATGTTAATGTCAATACTAGTCAGATTGCATAATAGTTTCATAACTTAGATCATAAGCTGCTTCAATAACGTTGTTTGATTACCATCTGATTCATTCTCATACAGAATCATAATTGTTACTTGGTTTATATGGAAGGACATGTGTACCAAGATTTTTCAGAATTTGAGTCCAAATTCACAAAATTACTATTAGTAAGATCATCCAACTCATTGCTAAATATCTCGATACTGGAACCAATACAAATAAGAGTGTCGCTTCAATGATTCTATTGCATGAAAAAATATGGAGGCCCCCTGATTATGGTTTTGTTAAAATATCTGTTGATGCTTCTTATATTGTAGAAACAGGGGCTGCAAGCATTAATCTAATTATTCGTGATTGCCATGGAGCAAAAGACATACATTTTGATGGAGCATTAAATCCAGAGCACGCAGCAGAACAAATAGAATGCTTAGCCGGGTTTTAACAAGGTTATTTTTAGTCAGATTGTGAGACGGTTGTTAAGTTGATTAATGAGGTTGAACCTTTAGTCCGTTGGATCAATCAAAGTCACATATTAGAAATTAAAAATAAAATGATTGGTAAAGTATTTTAGTTTTGTAAATCAGTTAGTAGATTAGTTAATGATGCAGCTCATGCTTTGGCTAAAAAAGCTAGGGAAGAGCTTGTTTGTTTTAAGTGATATCCAATGTTGGATAAACGTTGATTTCAGCTATGTAATAGTTTAAGTTTTGATAAAAATTATTTTTAATCGAAAAATAAAAGATATAAAAACTCTGTTGCTAAAGAAAACAATTACATGCATACAAAAGAGGCCACGATCATCAATTACAGGTGTATACAAAATAAACTGTCGTTTTTCTGGTATATGTATGTATAAATTTATAACAATTTCACAGTTTGTCTATATATGTGCGCAAAAAATAAAAAAATTATCCCCCCACCCCCATTTAAAATCATGGTTCTGCCATTCGTACGAACAGATCAAAAACTCAGTTTCCGACCAAAATACCTTTTAACCTTTATATTTCTGATTTTAGGGTTTGACAGATACTTAGAATCCGGTCACGTAAAGCCAATGCTCAAAGTAATTTATTTTTTTATAGCTAAGGCTTAGCCGCAATCCATAAATGTAGGGTATTAAATATAAATAGCAACAGGGAAGGACGACAATTACGATATTGTCTCGGCCCCTCGGGTTCGTACACTAACACATGAGTCGGTGGCCCGAGTCGACTTCAACGGTTCATCCCCGTCTGGAATGGGAGGTAAGACTCGATCAACCCATGAATCTTCAGCAAGTGGGTTTACTGTATTCCTTCGTATGCATATATGTTGAGGAATTGAATACGGATTTATTTTTTAGTAAAGGGCAAGAACCGGCCATATAAGATAGGGACTCGGATTTCATCACCGTTTCCTTCTTGCCCGTCTTAGGAACACGTTACCTAATGCGAGTCTAAGCCTTAAAATTTGACTAAAAAGAAGATTGATATGGTAACGAGCTTATTGTAAAGCCGTTCAAAAGAGATATATTGTTTACTTTTTTATCTCAACTTAAGGATTAAGATGGTTAATTTAAGTTGATTCGATCCACCTTGTATCCCAAGGAAACGTTTTCCTAAGAAGTAGGGTTATTCAAGCTTCCTAGAGCTTATCCTGTGTATCTTTGATTAGCTTAATTTAATTCAGATAGGTCCAAGAGGTTTGCTAAAATTGTAACTAGTTGCCTTTTTGAAGAATAAAGTTGGTCTAGAAACAATCTAAGTGGAGCCATCATGCTTTTTGTTTGCCAGATTCAGTAGGTTTGATTTGGTTGAGTCGACCTTGTTTGTATTTGTTTAGAACCCCTTCCGGTAGGATTTATTTTTAGAGTTTAATTTTGTAAACATATTAGGAAGTTATTGTTAGAAAATGTCGAACTTGTATTATGAAGACCTATACAATGAATGTCCATCATGTATCAAATTAGTTGCAACTCAAGCAAACTATGAGTTGAAACCTGGGACCATACAGATGCTCCCAATCTTCTTAGGAAAAGAAAATGAAAACCCCTACTTTTACATTAGGGAATTTGAAGAAATATGTAGTACCCTAAGAATTCACAACCTGACTAATGAAGCTTTGAAACTTAGGTTATTTCCTTTTTCCCTGAGAGACAAAGTCAAATCTTGGTTATATAGTTTGCTATCTGAGTTCATCGAAACATATGAACAACTTACCGCTGTATTTTTCTCGAAATTTTTCCCTAGGCACAAAACATCATCTATCAGGCAAGAGATTTCCACATTTGTTCAACAAGAGGGAGAATCTTTGTATAGGTATTGGAGAGGTTCAATGATTTATTGATACAATGTCCTCATTACGGTTTAGAAAAGGTTAGACTAGTCCAAATCCACTATGAAGGGCTAGATTATCCAACGACGACCATGGTCGAGTCGTTGTGTACAGGGAGTTTTGACAGTAAAATTTGTTGATGAAGCAATGAAATTTTTGAAGGAAATTGCCGAAAAAACCCAGCAATAGGAATGTAGTAGGGAACCCCATAGAAAAATTCTACTGAGCAGAGGTAATGCCAATAGGGTAGATGGAACTTTTGAATCAGATGTCAAAATTGCAGCTTTAGCAAAAAGGTTAGAAGCCTTATAACTGAGTCAATCTAGTTGTGGAATTGAGCCCAAGTCATTTTGGGAAGGAAAAACTGTTAAAGAGCGAGCCCATGCTCTTTATAATAACACTAGATTTGACAACCATCAGAAGTTTGACCAATATTCAGAAACCTATAACCCTGGTTGGAAAAACCATCCAAACCTTTCTTGGTCTAAAGGCCAGAGCCAAGGTCAGTCTAGTAACTCTCAGTTTCCCACAGGTTTTGGTTATACTAAGAATCCATATGGACCAACACAATTTCAGAGTCTTTCAGATAAGAAGATCATGAGTTTAGAAGAGTTTCTCACCATGTTAGCTCAGAACACTACAAAGTTTCAGCAATCGGTTGAACAAAGTTTACAGGCTAATAATAAGATTGCACGTGAAAACAAACAGGATATTTCCGATCTACGAATTCAGGTTAGTCAGATAAATGAGTCTTTGAGAGAAAAAGGTAAGTTTTCTAGTCAGACACAACTAAACTCTAGAGGAGTTCATGAATTGTTTTCTGGTGATAAACCATCCAATCATGTGAATTCTATTACAACTCTTAGAAGTGGCAAGTTAGTTGACAATAAGGTGACAATGCCCCAGAATACAAATCCGGTTATAGACTCACCTTCATCTGAACCATCTGAGTCGAAAGTTGAAGAGACCAGCAAAGTCTCTAAGGATACTTCTAAGGGTCCTGACCAAGCCAGGTCTTATGAACCCAAATCCCCTTATCCGCAGTTGTTAGGTCCTCGTAGGAATGAATCACACTTCAACGAACTAATGGAAATGTTTAAACAGGTCAACATTAACATTCCGTTGTTAGAGGCAATTAGACAAATTCCTGCGTATGCCAAGTTCCTTAAAGATATTTGTATACAAAAGCGTAAGCTTAATGTACATAAGAAAGCCTTTTTAGCTGGTCAAGTAAGTTCAATCCTTATGAACAAACACCCTCTAAGTATAAATACCCTGGATGCCCCACCATATCTTATGTGATCGGTAATCATGTGGTTGATAAGGCATTGCTTGACTTAGGAGGTAGTGTTAACTTACTTCTGTATCATGTGTACACCCAGTTATGTCTTGGTAAGTTGAAACCAACAAAAATGACATTGCAGTTCGCTGATAGGTCTGTCAAAGTACCTTGTGGTGTCATATAGGATGTTCTAATCGAGGTTGATAGGTTCATTTATCCAGTGGATTTTGTTTTTCTAGATACCTAGCCTGTTTAGGACCAAAATGCTCAAATACCAGTGATTCTAGGTCACCCATTTTTAGCCACATCCAATGTTGTCATCAATTGTAGAACATGACTTATGAACATATCTTTTGGTAATATGACCACTGAGCTGAATGTCTTTAATGTTAATAGGCAGTCTTCTGGTATGGATGATTTAGAAGAGGTGAACGTGATTAGCACTTTAGTTCGTGATCCATTAGCCTGCAATGTGTTTGACAATCTATTATTTGATGAACCTTTTAGTGAATCGGAGGAAGTAACTATGATTAACACCTTAGTTGATGATCCTTTGTTAGTTACCTTCTTTAATAATCCTGTATATGATTTTGATGAAGGTGTTCGTTTAGATGACCAGTTCACAAAAAAAATCGGGCATTGTGCTGACCTTATAGACCCCATAATCCGTCCAATAGGTTTTGGTCCAGTTGAGAGTATTATTTATCCTAAGTTTTGGGGTAATAATGATTCTTTTGATCGTCAAGTATCCCTACTTGAAGTCCCTGACTTGGGATTCGAGTTTTTTGCATCTAAGGTATTACTTGAGTTTCTTCATATTCCACAACCCGATCCTCCTGATATTGTCCATAAGGAAATCCAACTATTAAAGACCCGCCACTCGGATGAACCTGTTTATCTAAATATTCATATGGAGCCCAAATGGGTACCCAAATAAATCTAGTTGTCTTGAATGATACCTTAGAAACCTTAGATAAGGTTGTGCTCAGTTTGTCTATTTGTCTGATCCAGTACAAGTGTCTTATATTTGTGTCAGCTCTATTTGGTATTGTTGACCCACAATTGTTTCAGCTATTGGTATATAATTTTGAAAGGTGACTAGCTATTTTGTGATATTTGATGTCTGGCTGAAGATTTTAAACTTAGCACTCGCTGGGAGGTAACCCATGCTCATACGACTTGGTAATATCTTTCATTTTTCCTTTCCTTCAAGTGGTAATAGTTTCTCCTTATTCTTACTTTTAATTTCATCTTTAGATCATTGAGGACAATGTTAGATTTAAGTTTGGGGGTAGGGGAGAAATTTTTAGTTGCATTATTAAAACTCCAGAGTCTAGAAACTTTAGAACGATTTAGGATGACACTAACCATTCTAAGTAGATGGAAACAAACCTCTTGGTTGTAGGAGTTGAGGGACCCAACTAAAGGGTCAATTCATAAAAGGACAGAATTCAGGTGTTAGAATAACATGATAGTCGTCATCATGTCACGTTCTGTTTTTATTTTGCAATTTTATGTGTTTCTCTAAGAGATTTGGTGGGTCACTAGTATCGCCTTGTTGTCACCGCTAGGATGAAGTAGAGTGATTGAGATCAAGCCCCATTTTCGTATTTTATTTTTGTTCAGACCAAAAAAAAATACTTGGATAGCAATATGTGTGTGTTCTCCCTGTCTCCGTCGCCTAAGCAAGCGTGGAACGCAGGATCCATGGGAGCTATCGTGTAATCTGCTGACAAGGAGCGTGCGCTTAGATTCAAATATCTAATCATGTTGTCGAAAAAAAAATGAAAAAAAAAATAAAAATAATAATTGTATATATTCAATAAATCAACCGCTGGGGCCCTTTTATATACCAGCTGAGTTGATACTAGAATTAAGATTCAGACCAGTGGGTGCGTATCTCAATCCATTAGGGTTCATCTTAGCACGATGTTCATACAAATATTCTGGGAAACAGCGTTTTCCTTAGTCAACATGCGCACACTTTTATCTCCACATCCATCTTCTTAATCTATTCATGTGACTGTGGTTTTAGATTCCGAGTATCGTGGTCCATTGTACGACTTTCTGAGTAGTGCTTTGTTTTCTTATATATGAATTTTAGTACACTTGAGTCTCGTGTACAACAATTGGATATAAAACAGAGTAACACAGCTAAAGAAATTTGTAGCCAACTAAATAGCATGTTTAGTGTCTACCCTCAATCGTTCACAAGTAGTTAAAAGTTGGAGTAAAGGTTTTGTGGGTACACCTCTGATAAACCCTCCCGAGACAACACTCGACCATTAGGGTCACCTAGGGGTTCAAAATCTTGTTGCACACGCTAAATGCAATCGCGATGCCTGCGACAGTGAGTTAGAATTTTTATTTTCTAGATTAGATTTGCTCGAGGACTAGCAAAATATAAATTTGGGGGTATTTGATAGACACAATTTTGTGTCTCATTTGTTCTCATATTTATGTTGCTACTACTTAATTGTTGTACTAATATAATTATTTTTCTATATTTTTAGGTATTTTTGAAGAATAAACAATAGTAGAAAAATGGGCTTAAAAAGTGTTAAAGGCACCCAGAAAGTGATAAAGACACCCCTCATGAATTGAAAAAGACACCCACGCCTTAGATAAGGGCATCCACCTCTTTTGAATTCAAACAAGAATCGGCGGGAAATCTTACTCTCTTTATCTGCGTGAGTCTACTGTACGATTTTGAGAGAATATTTGGAAGAGTTAAGGTTGTATTCCGTCTTTTCTTATTAATAGGATCTGCCATACTCGTTTTGGAAACGTGAAGGAATGAAAATCTCGTGATTACATAAAAACAGTTGGCTGCGTTTGGTGAAGGAAAGTAATTCAATCTCGGGTTATATTTGATTCGAAATCCTAATAAGGAAAGAAATTATCTCCTATCTCCTATTTTGCCATATCGATTGAAGAAGAGGAAACAGAATCATATAGGATGAGGTCGAGATGGAAAAAATAATTCCCGAAGAATATATTCATTAAAGGAAAAATAATTGGAAGATCTATGACAAAGATTTTGGAGTGGATTTCATTGTTGGGAGTTTAAGTATAAACATAAGACCTTTAGGATCAATTGGGGGCCTCAGAGAGAAACAGAGCGAGAAAATCATAGCTGCAGAGAGTTTTCAATTTCAGGCGAGACGAAGGGAGAAGAACATACCAAACCTAACAACAATTTCAAAGGACTACTTCATTCACCATGAGCTTGTATTCGTGGGTCAGTGTTGTTTCTTCTTATGTTCTCGCTGTTCTGCTTATTTGCAGGTCTGGAAGCGGTTTACCCAGTTTGAGCAAACATATGGCGATCTGGCTAGTATTTTGAAGGTTTGCATCCTTCTCATCCTTTTTAGCTTAGCCCTAGGTTTTGGTGGTGACTACAATTTGTTGGTACCAATCCACAATGTTTTTCATTAACTATTCATGCATTGACCTTTTCAACTTGTTTTGGTCCAAGCAATTCAGTTGTTCAACTGAGTGACTCAAAACCAAAGTAATAAGTAATTTTCTAAACTTGCATATAATTGGCTGAATTGTATAACAGTGTTTGGCCGAATTGGCTGATTAAATTGATTTAAATGCCTTAGTAATGATGAGTTCTGCTGCATGAAGTGTTGGCTTTATGCACGTTTCACCCACTTTTTGTCGATGCAGGTAGAGCAAAGGAGGAAAGAAGCTCTTTCTAGAACAGGTGAAGACGGATCCTCGGCATTCGAGAGTTCTTGCATGATGTTGTGTCAAGGTACAGTTTTATGGATCTTTGGCCGTGCTCATCTAAAGACCTGGATTATTTGGCACGTCAAGAGGTACGTTATTGGTTTTCATCTGGTAGATGCGACTGATGGATGTTATATATTCTTCTGTTATTCGAGTGACTTCTCTGTAAAACAGCGGAAGCTATTGAAATTGATATACTCATTGAAAATTCTGTGCAGTTCTTTTTCTTTACTTCTCTTGTTTTTTGGTTAGCTTCATTTGTATGGTTCTCTCAAGGCTGAGTTTTCAACTGGTTGATTTAACCTCTGCAGTGGCTTGTGAAAAACATCAATAAGAAGGCCGGAAAGTCAATTCTATTAAATGGAGTTGGTTCTCTAGGTACCATCATCTCCCTTACCTTCTACAGTATCATATGCGTTAAAGTGTTAGTGTTTTATACATGTTATGCTCTTTTAGGTGCAGAAAAGGGTTCCACTGGACTCCCAAATAATGCAAAAACCTCTACTACATCTGCTAAAGTTATTTACCCAGATACTTCTCGGATGATTATTTATGACCCCAGGCAAAAGCAAGGTACACAACCAGATATTTACTTTCAGAATTATGGAATTTATTTAAGCACGAGGGTAAAGCTATGAATTATTGAAAACACAATCTTAAAGTTCAGATAACAATAATTGGTTTAATTAAGTGCTGAAAATATGTTAATGATGTTTCATGTCAATGTTGGTATCTTTGTACCAATGCTCAAATAACTATATATTCGTCATCTAATCATATATGTTTGGCAATGCTGTTATGTATCTATATATGTATATATAGTCTAACAAGTTGTTACATTTGAATATAGGTGCTACATTACTTCCTAATACTACAGTACCTGAGCTTCCAGCTGCTTCGAACTCAGTAGTACCTGCTCCTGCTGCCCCTTTAGCTGGTGGGACTGGAACAACAAAAGCACTCAATGAAATTTTAAAAGTGCTGCCTCCGGCCTTGGTAGCGTTTGTAACGCACTTGCCCTCCGTTGATGGTACTGCTTAAACATCTTCGTTTTCATCCATTAAGTATGACCATTTTACTTTGACGCGATTGAAGATTTCCCATGCTGTGTTGCTCGCCTTTAAATATTGTTTAAATCCACCTACGCATGCATCTCTAGAAATCTCTGAGTATGTTGTTATTTTTGGGAGTTGTGTTTTTAGCTCTAGTATTCTAAGGGTCTATTTGACCCCATACAGTAAGGGATAGGACAATGCTAATGTAATCCCTCAATCAGGCTGTAACATAAAGCCCATGACTCATACTGTTGCACTGTGGTGAAGTTGTTTAAATTCGAAGAAGACTTGATATAGTAGATAAAAGGGAGATATGTTACATATGCTGTCACATTTTTTTATATAGCTACCTACCTAGCTTAACATGGCTTTTAATGTGTTGCAATGATAGGGCCTTCACCAGATCTGGACATAGTTTTATCTATAATACTGCAGAGTAATGTTGCTTCTGTACAGACAGGGAAATTAGGAAATCCCCATCAGCAAAGGCCATCAGCCCCCGCTCATAGCACGAGTGATCTTTCTGGTGCAAACAAGTCGCGCCCCAACCAAGGTGGTGTGCCTTTCAAATCAACTAGAGAAATTTATGTTGAACCATACAGCCAGAAGATCAATTCTGAATCCAATCAGAAAACCAATCATGTTACAAATGTCAACTCATAGTCTTTAGGATTTGTTAACAATATATTATGTTTAGGATTTCCTGTTATGTTTAAGATTTGTTTAGATTTCCTACCTTATATAAAAACTACTCTCATTATATAAGAGAGCCTCATGTACGGTTAAAGTATTAAGAAAAATAATAAAGCAAAATAATTCTTGTCTCAACTTGGTATCAGAGCGGGTTCGATCACCTCACTCTTCCGCTGTAATAGTTGTCTCCAACAACAAGGGTTCGACTGATTTCAACAAGGAGGAGCTTTCTGCTATCAACGGAGAGGAGCTTTTGCTCCTCTCTAAAACCACATGCC
This sequence comes from Papaver californicum, assembly GCA_023531435.1. Classification (NCBI taxonomy): domain Eukaryota; kingdom Viridiplantae; phylum Streptophyta; class Magnoliopsida; order Ranunculales; family Papaveraceae; genus Papaver; species Papaver californicum. The sequence goes on from JAJJMC010001074.1 coordinate 615,090, forward strand.
CCTTCTCACGCCTATGCTTTCATCCCTCCAAAGCCTCACATCCATCTACACTGCATAACCACTACACCCGCATATACATCTCCAACACCATTCTAGGCAGTCTTCACAAGCAGCGTCCATATAACCCATTACCATTACCATAACACCAATTATAACTGTTAACCAACACAGCTCAATACTAATTATATCTGTTAACCAACACAGATCAATATCAATTATGTCTGTTCACCAACACAAATCAGTATTACCATTTGAAGAGGTATTTTGACTATCTCACACAACCATTTGAAGAGGTATTTTGACTATCTCACGCTATGGATTTGAAGAGAAACACCAATTTTCTCATACAACGGTTGAAGGGAATTTAAAGATTGAAGAATGAAGATTTTCGGTTTAAGGCGGAACCTCTGAACTACTAAGTGGTTAAGTTTCGTGAAAGGGAACCTCTGAACCTGTTAAATGGTTAAGTTTCGTCACAACTCAGCAAGCGAAGCCTCTGAATCTACGACGATCAAGCTTCATAAAAAATAAAAAAAAAAACTAGAAAAGTGGACAAGTATACGTTGTTACCAAGCAAGCTATAGAAGACAGATAAAATCTATGGAGACAAGTAAGCAAAATTAAGATGAAATCATATCGACGTGATGAGCAAGATAAGCGAAGCATGAGAAGCAAGTTGAATGTTAGCCAGCAACTTGAGGGGAAGTGTTGAACAATACAGCCAGAAGACCGGTTCTGGCTGTAGTCAGACCACCAGTCCTGATACACCTGCTAACTAATAATCTCTAGGATTTGGCAACCATATATTTTGTTTAGGATTTGAGTAGATTTCCTATTATGTTTGTAGATTTCCTATCTTTGTAGATTTTCTATCTTTGTTTAGAATTTCCTATCTTTAGAATTCCTTCCTAATGTAAAAGACTACTCTCACTATATAAGGGAGCCTCCTCTGGTATGGTTAAATTATTAAAAAAATATTGAAACATATTATTCACGTCTTTACTTTACTGTTCATTCAGGAGGAAAGAGAAAAGACATGGACAGTATGTGTTCTCTTGCATCCTTCTACTTCTTTAGCTTATTGTGCAGCATTTGAATTATCAATTTGAGTAGAAAAACATAAGTGGAGTGAAACCTAACAGAGGCTAAGCTGCTTGGTTCTCCGAAAACAACATCAGCCTAGAAAAGGAAGATAATTTAAAATGAAATACCTGCAGTTAGAATCATACCGCAGTTAGTAGTTTAAACTTGTTTTCTTTCCTCTTTTTTATTGCCTATTTTTGTTAGCATGGGGCACAATCCTTAGGCTGTGAATGGTGACAGGATCTAGAGAAGTCGCTCAAACTTTTGAGGTCTAATTGCCGGCTTATTATAATTAAGAGCTTTGTATCATTGTTATTTGCAGGGCAACAAGAAGATGAAACCTTAACCCAAAGTCGACCACTTCCAAGAGATCTTTCAAGATTAGACAAATGCAGAAAGCTCGGAGAGTAACCAGTTCACAAACTGGATCAGCATCGGGCGGTGGAAGTGCGTTCTCAGGAGAGCTGTCGGGTAGTACTGAGTGATTGATGTAACTTAAATCGCACACTTTTGACATTCTCTATGTAATCTTCTTTTGTATGCACTGTAAATGTAATATGAATACATTTTAAGCAATTATGTGCAAGCCTGCAAGCCCACCAGAATTATGTAAATTGGCAATATTCGCTATGAAATTAGGATTCTAAAACCAACCCACATTTATTTACGAGTTTTTGCTCAAAGAGCGGTCAAGATTGAGTCACATAGTATGCCTGTTCCACTCTTATTATACCTATTTCTTATTTTACGTTTTTGTGTCACAATTCGACTCTTCATACAGTGGTCACTATATTATGTTACAGTTTGTAATTTATGTTAGAGTCTTACAATTTCGCTGATCTTTTGAAATAAAAAATAAATTTAAAACTAGTTTTTTGGTATTTGTAGATTAATCTTCACAGTATGTTGTTTGTTCCGGTTTCTATTGTTTATTTGTCTGGTATATAAATTCTTGGTTCCAGTTATTGGTAGTCTACTAAACATGCCAAGACAAAAAAGTAGGCTAGAAATAGCAGGCAAAGTTGTTTTTTTTGTTGATAGTCTCCATAGGAAAGCTAAGATTGATGTACATTCCATTTCGCAGGGACAAAAATAATGATATCATCTTCAGTAAGTTAGAAGTCCTAATTTGAAAAGAAAATCTTCACAAACTAGAACCCATTGAACTGATAACAAACATATTAAGGTCATAGACCCTAACATCAATAACATAAAAGAGATTGATAACCAAATACAACCTTCACCTACAATGCCCAACATGAGAGTGCATAAAAGCCGAACTGAAACACAAAATACATCAACCCTAACCAAAACACACTAGCATGCTGAAACAGACTACTAACGAACCTACACATGCAGACCCTAACATTAACTTTCCGACACTGACTAAACCCCGCAAGATGTTAATTAGCCAAAATGGAAGAAAAAAAAAACACACATCACTCTTAAGTCAGGAGAAGAATGATGGCTCCGCCAAAAAAATGACCAGAATCTAGAGCTATAATACTCCAATTACTAAATCTGACTATGCTGGCCAGAGAGTTCCTGATGAGTACTTGCAACATTTGGCCGTCTACACAACTTTGTGGTCTTTAGGCAAAAAGCACCCACTGAAATCAATGCCTTCCTCCTCAACAGTAGAAGATTTGGGTTCTTATTTGTGAAGCCATTTACACCAGATTCATAATTTTCTTCAAGACGACTTCCCCCCCACACTATGTTCAAGAATATCCCACACTATGTTCAAGAATATCTGACGGCATTTGTAAGATTTCGTTGTTTTTCGGAACTTGAGACAGGGAGTCAATAGCAATCCCACCAGCTTTACCATCTCCCAGAACATATTTAGATGAATTGTTGTCAGACGTTGCCTTTACCGTTCTTGATCTTTTCACCTTTTTCAATTGGGTGTTCTCCTGTTTCCTATTTTCATCAGTTGAAGTATTGAGATCCTTAGAGATAACATCATTTTGTTCCTTTGGTGGCTCTTCGTTAATTTTTGAGCTTGACTGTTTAGTCTTTAAAGACTCCTTTTCACAGGGTTGCCCCCTATCCCACAGTCCTTATCAGATCCCTTCTCAAGGCATGAAGATGGAGCAACAACAGTTTTTACTTTTGACTTTCTTGACTTTCCAGTTGGAGGCAAGATTTTACCTGCTTTCTTAGTTTCAAGAGTAGGATGATCTGCATCTAAAGCTTTTTCATGCTTTGATGTTACAGGAACGACATCTCTTGTGCTGTCATCCTTTCCAACTCCTGAATATGACAAGCCAGTTTCTCCATCAGAAATCTTAGTTGACCTTTTCTTTTTAAGCATCCGCTCCAAATGCCATTCCACGTATGGATCCTGTCCTTCTGTTGGAGCTATCTAGCCCTAGATTAAGAGATTCCTTACAATCCGTCTTAGCAACATCCTTGGCCTCTGTATCTAGAGAAGCTTCCAGTAACTTACGCTTCAAATCTTCTTCTTCAGATGGCTTAGCTGCTCCAATGGGGTCATGCAAAGAATGGACAATCTTATCTTTGTTTGCAGCAAAATCTTTTTGACACGCTTCTCTCGAAGGACTTTTAATGTTCTTGGAAACATCTTTACTTTTCTTTGTGTTTTCTTTGAAGCAGATTTCAGTTGTGGAGCTTCGCACAATCTGTCTGATGCCTGTCCACCGATTTCACCTTGTACAAGGCCACCCTCTTTCAGAATAACATGGTTTCCTATTCCATTGTTTGAATCAATCATTGAAACCTTCATGCATTGATGATCAAGTTGGATGGTGGTTTTTTGTGCTTCAGCTGAAGGTCCATCCACCTTTAAATTTGGTAGGCTGCCAGGTCCCAAATGAAGAGGGTTTTCTTCTCTAGATACCACTTGGCAAACAACATCCACATAAAGAAACCATGTTCCCTTAACTCCATCATATACACTCTTAACAAACATGGAATCTGATAGGTGGTAAATACACTTTTTGCGCTTTACCTACAAAAATCAAAAAACTAAAATTCGGAACCTCCTTGAGAATTACAGGGTTTAGAAACAATTATGCACTATCCAATAACAAGATCATACGTACCTTAATTGCATTTACATCTATCTTGCCAAGCATTGGAAAGCAATGAAAATGTTCAGACATTAATTTCTCTGCATAACCAAAACATAATAATGATGTCATTAATGGAATAATGTATCAGTAGTAGGTATCTTAAATAAATGTTGTCATTTAAAAATCTGACTTCAACGGAGATAAGTAGATAAAGTAAGTGCAAGCTCAGAATTTGTCAAGTAAAATAGCATCTAAGTAACAAAGACATGATCATTACTGCAAAATAAGTTACAGAATAGGAAAGGCGAGTAAAAATCCAAACTTTTTAATGGGAATTTCAAACAAAATATAAAAGGCAAGTAAATAACCCAAAGGACAAAACCCTAACGACTTAGACATAATGAGAATTTCAAACAAAAATTTATTGAAACTTGTAAGTAGGGAAGTAAAAAGAACAAAACTTACTTTTGAGATGGAGCACGGTATCACTGTTTGTAATTATTAGAGCCAAATGGGTATCGAGATTAGTGTCTATGAAGACTGTGTGATTTGTTGATTCAATGGTAGAAATTGGTTTCACCATTGTAATTTGAAGGAAGCCCAACTGTTACAGAGAGGAAGAGGAAGAGGAAGAGGAAGAGACGGAAGAACTGAAGAAGACAGAGGAATTATGGGTTTACGAAGGTTTTATGCTTATGGGAATGTATGAAGAATCCCTAGTTATTACACGTGTCATCTTACGGACGGATGGCACATGGGCACATGGGCCTGGAGAGGCAATGAAACGTCAAGTGTCTTTCTAGTAGCTTACGCTGTATAGTTGGTCTGAGGAAGTTCCTACCACAGCATTAATTACTGCGTTTATCGAGAGACTTATTACTCTTGATTCTTCAATCGATGAGTCAAGAAAATCATCGGCATAGCTGTTTGGCTGATGGGGATTAATAGGAGGAAGTTTGATTGGTTTTGCTGAACGATATATGCAAGCAGTTTTTGCACGAACCGCTTCTTCAGGTATAGTTTGCTTATACTACTTGTATAGGTAATTTTACTGACAGGAATTCTTTAATCCTAAAAATTTGTTTTATAAACCAACTAAAGCCCAATTTACAAGTGAGCACGACAGTCAACAAAGATATACTATATGATGGTGTTGCATGGTCGTATGGGAAAGGAAGTTAATGTTATGCCCAAAAAATGGGACCATCTTACAGATGCTGAATGCTTGCTGCAATATGCAATAATCAAGACTGCAAGAAAAAAAAGGGAACTATAACAACCAAAAATATGATCCCCGTGTCAAAAAATGGTGATGCCTAACTAATGGTACAATCTTTCCCAGATAACACAGTGCCGTCATTCCCGTTTTCATTTTCTCAACTGGCAAGTCTAGTCATTGGGTTAGATAATAGTTCATTTGTTGTTCTGCTCTCCAATATCAAACATGCTTCTTCTGCTGTCCTGCTTTCAGATCAAACACACTTCTTCCCAGGGTTGTCCTGCTTTCAGAGATCAAACATGCTTCTTCTCCAGGGTAGCTGCAGCTTGTTGTTGCCTCCTCTTCCAGGATGGAATCCGTCCTGGGAAAACCCATCGCAAGAATCTCTCCCAAGTGTAACAACTCAAGAACATGAACAAAGCCCAAATGAGAAGTTTATCCCGCAGCCCCACAGGCATTGGGACCAATTTCAGTGAGTCATTCAAGTCCCTGAACATATCCGAAGTGATAACTACAAAAAATCCAACGGCAGACGCTAATGCGTACTTGAACGGCTTATTTTCTGATATGCTCTGGTTAAATGGGTTACCCATGTAGTTCACAGCAAAGGTTGCTACCTGAATCATCATGTTCACCATGTAAGACACTGTATTTACCAAATTCGGGTGAAACTCGGAGTCTGGTTCAATGCATTCCTCCGGCATGTATTTCTGAGCCTCGTTTACCGAAGAAATCAAGAAAATGATGTGCATTGCAAACTGGCCAAGAAGGGAGAGGAAGACATATGCACAGAATATGTTTGGGTGGGGCCGGGCAGCTGAAAGGGTGGGGAGAGGGCGAGCATGAGAGATGAAGAGAAAGAAAGCCGCAGTAAACATTCCACTGATTGTTGCTTGAACATCACCGAGCTTCACACCATCCAAGTACATCACACTGAGCACATACGCCGTAGCAAGGCAATTAAGACCAAGTATCTTGAACATCTGCAGAGTGGTGACCAGAGTACTTCTTCCCTGTCGTATTATGTCCGTTGTGGGGGACACTGACGCATGCTTTGCAGTGAATGGTGATGCCATTGACGCATCACCAAGCTTAACAATTGGAGGGGCACGACCATCCCCTTCATCGTTCATCTCCTCCATCAGCTTCTTTAGCTTCTCCCGTTGTCTATCAGCAGCTGTCAGATTCTGATTTCTTCGCAAGGTCTCTCTAGAATCCAATGAGGTACTGTTCTTTGCTGGACCATCTAAATTTGAACTTGGTTTCACTCCAGAAGACGATGGTTCGGATCCGGCCTTTGGTTTCTTTGATTTACCCTTCGCTTCAGACTTGGATGATTCTCCCAGTTTAGCTGGTGGAATGGCATTCAATAGGGCAACACCTACATGAGCCTGTAGGGAAATGTTTAGCTGTAAATTATCTAATCTATGCAAAATGCCGAACTGGAGATTTAAGAGCAGAATACCTGCTTTAATGCACCAACATCATTGGTACCATCTCCACACATTAAAGTCATCCTTCCCACTGTCTTAAAAGTAGTCAAGATCAGTTCTTTCTGCTCCGGAGCAACCCTAGCGAATACCTGAAACCATATTTGTAGAATATGTCACCAAGATCGAACATTCTTTAGTACAAGTTTTTAAGTAACAGTGATACCTTCACATAAGGGATCACTAGGAGAGCAGCCGAAGTCTGTTGTAACATTTCAAAGCTATCTCCTCCAATGCAGAGATCATAAGATTCTGACAAAGCTTCAACTTCTTTCTTACTGCAATAACCCATTATTGCTCATGTATGAGATTCTAGAAACGAGTATAAACCAAAGCTTTGTAAGTTTTTAATGCCTCGGCCAGATAAATTTAGAAAACCAAACCTGTATGGAAAGAAGTTTGTTTCATCAGGTGAAATCCATTCGAACCCCAATGAATTCCTTGACGGACTCAAAATCAGTGATGGTTTTGAAATAATATGAACTTGGCTGGCAACATGGCAGGCTGTCAAAGCTTGATCACCAGTAATCATTACCTAATGTTTGACATAAACTGTATTAGAATCGAAGGAACAAAATAAACAACTTGCATGAAGCAACTTTTTACATGTGCTCATACATCATACTAATACATATGAGTAATGAGTCAGCCACCAGAGAGGCACTGTAAAAACCCTTGAACTATGTCACGACATGATAAAATAATACAAAGCATTGAGCACACATCATCAGCTTACCAAGTCATGTGATGAAGCTTTTAATTCAGATAACACGGAAGCTGAGTCTGCTCTAATAGGGCAGTTAAAAACCTGTAACATACAAACTAGTAATGAACATTCACAGGAAGAAAAACACTTGAAGATTTCGATGATTTCATAAGGCTGATTTTAGTTTCTTTACCACAAAACCCGCAAAAGTAAGGCCATTCTCCACTGAATCTCTTTCCAAGCTTCTAGCTTCACTAACCTGTCATGTGATAAGAACTTAATATACAAATACGTACCACGTGTTCATAAACAACGGGAGAGAGGGACAAAGAGGTGAATATATTTAACGTAGTAAACAATACTTACTGCCATATCCCCAAGAGGCTTGTACGCTAAGGCCAGGACGCGAGACCCTTGACGTGTGTACTTCTTGTAGGTTTCAACATATGTTGATGGCAGATCGATCAGCCTATCTTGTATGGTTTCTGGAGCACCCTGTAAAGGAAAGAAATATAGTTGCTCTAAACATTCTTGCGAAATTCACTCTCAACCCCCTAACTTCACAACTCAGAGTCTTTATACTTTCCTAAGGAGACAATAATGGTACTTTGATATGCTGAAACATCATCGTGTAACAGAGACTAAAGATTTAAATTAAGAGGCAACTGTAAAATCATACAAACACATCATCATGTGAACTGCACCTAAAAAGAACCCTGTCTAATAAAGATAAGATGATCTCACACTGTAGCTTTAAACATTTTGGCAAAAGTCATTCTCAATGAGGAAAAAATATATTAAAAAAGACAGCAACTCTAGCCATCATAACTTTTCACAACTCAAGAGTCTCTATTCTTTTTCTGAAGAGACAACAATGGTATTTGATGTGATGAAACTATATCATATCATAGAGACGTACAATAATACAAATATAGCCTCCCGTGAATTCCACCTCTAAGAACCCTCTCGAATAAATGACTAGACGTTAAAGCGGTTGGCAGCTTATTTGGGCCTTACAAGCTAGAATATCAAATCAAACAGAACATCTGTCACAATATGCACAAAGTTCAACCGCATCCATCACCTTCATTTTTATTAGATTTCTTATTTTAAAAGAATATTTTTTGAGAAGAGATTTAGCATGTTTAACTCCTCAAAAAATTTCTTAATTCAACTGATAAAATAATAAAAACATATACAGTAAGTCAAAGATGAAAGGAACAACTACCAACCTTCACAAAAGCAAAAAAATCATCTTGAATACGAGTTACAACTGCCATACGTTTCAAGTGAGATGCAAAGTGGTGTCTCTGAACAATCTGCACCGAACGGTTACCACCTCCCCTGATATCCAAGTGACAATAAGATTAAAAAAAATTGTGGAAAGGATAGCTGCTATTGGGAAAAGTGAGAACTGCAAAAATGATATCAGGAGCATGGCGCTTGTAGTGGTTGAGGATCAGGCAGAGGGAAATCAAACTCGGGTTTCTACAGAGTGAGAGCTGCATTTTGCTATAATTTTTTTAATACTTATTATCAATGTTTCGAAAAGCGAAAGCGTAAAGCGATACGCTATCCTAGTAAAGCGTAAAGCACAGCTTCAAAACGTTGTTAAAGCGCAGCTTCACAAAATATATATAAATAATACATAAGTGGACCTTCAACTTCAGTACCATATTTCCAAGCTGGATCTTTCTTTGTGGATTTCTTAGCTTGGGTAGGAGAAGAAGAAGATGATGAAACGTTAGTGCTTTTTGTTTCTTATGCTAAAAGCCAAAAAAAATGAACAAATGAACAGAGAGCATTTGTTAAAAGCCAAAAAACTTAATTAAGATATTCACTAACCCTTATGGCAGTCAACCATATAGAAAAACCCATTATAAAGGTTTCTTATGCTAATAAATATCCCAAGGCTACGAAGTGCTTTTTGTTTATGTTATGATAATTATTAATCAAAGATCTGAGCCATCAAATAAGTGTCACAACTGACGATAGGATGTACCAAGTCTGAAAACTGTCTAATGAACAAAGTACATGCCTACATGGATCAAATAAGTAAACCAGTTAAAGAAAGATACTAATCATTAATAACAGTATAAAAATTGCAGCTTACTTTTTGGACATAGCCTTTTCATCTGATGTGTAGGTCCAATCTATTCCTTTAAGTGCTGCTTTTTCAAGAGGGTCACCAACCTGCACCCACAGTTGTTTTTTTTGAGAAGCAATTCAACTCTGATAGTTAACATCTATATAATAAACCATGAGTTCAACCTATGAACCAAATGGATGAACTCCCGAGTAAAAACTGAACGTACTAACACATTAACAAGATAAGAAAATGAAAAGCTGGGGAGCAACTTGCAAGTGTCAAATACTAAATACTAAGCATACCAGCTTGTTGTCCACAAACACCAACGCATGACAGGCAGCAAGAATCTCCACTGTGCGAAGAGGAACTTTAGTCATATCTGACACTAGATCCTCACTGTCGTCCAATCCAACAACGCCTTGAAACTCCTAAAGCAACAGCATCCACACTCCGAATAAATATAATTAAATATGAACTTAAAGGCCTACATTTGCAATTGACATACCATATCATCTGATGTCAGGGTTCCAGTCTTGTCAAAACAGCATATATCCACCTGTCAGTGAAAGACAGCGTAAGTACGTAAATTTCAGGTTAAAATGCTGTGGTAATCAACTACAGCATTGACTCAACAAATGGGGCAGATGGCTAGAATAAAATGCAACAAACTAATCACTAGTGAGGTGGTGGTTCAGAATCCATGGTCTTCAGATTTGCATAATTTAATAACTGCCTTCCACTCAACCATCAAACACTAACTGTAAGATACCATCCACATTGGATCATCAGTAGCTAAATTGCATTTGTTAGACAGGTATATTTTATCCTTAAAAAGTTTCACATTTATTTATAAACACCATACTATGGTACGCAAATATTTATCACTTAAAACCTAAGAATACTGACCTTCCCAGCAAACGGAATTCGGAATGGCTCTGTGCAGAATATACCATGACGAGCTAGTGCAATCAAAGATGTATTAACAGCTATAGAAAGCTCCATTGGTAGCTCAGGGGGAATCACTGAAGTAATAATCAATGTGCAACTTAAGAAAAGCTTGTATCTGCTCCTTGTCGGATCTTCTAACCCCTATTAAAATTAGACTCGTGTTAAACGAGAGGGGGAAGGAAAAAAATACAGATGACTATAAAAAAATGACCATTGGGTAACTGGAGAATGAGCAAGTCTAGAAGATCATGAAGAACTAAACCATATCAGTTCATAGAAAGTTTCTACTGACATTAAACTGTAAATTCTCTATTACCTTTTTGAGCACGTAACCAGCAGCAATGAGGGCAAACACAACTAAAAACAGGATAAAAAACCCACTTTCCCAGCTGTTTGCAGTAACCTGAATTTCAAGAAAAGGATTCAAAATGACCCAGTGCTTAGAAACATATAAACCATCAATTAACCGCCCACAAAGATGCTTTGAGTTATATAAGATACCCTCTCTGTGGAAAATAAAATTGTCCTCATCAGTTTCCCTTGATTTGTCTCAAATCCAGTTCGTAGCGCCACAGCCAAGCAGCCACCATCAGGGGTTTTCAGATGAAAAGACTGAAAAATGGTAGGACATGTAAGCAGTTAAGCAATGAGAATGAGACTGAGTGAGTGTGTGAGAGAGAAAGGTTGCAATTACCTTATCCGCATTATGCTGCAAAATCTTTGTCCCACCAAACAAGATATGGCTCTTATCTCGCTTAGACGACAACTTCTCCTCAATTCCCCTACCCGTGACTGAAACCTGTAAAACAAGAGCTTTTAGACACAAAACAACAGAAAATAAATGATTTATCACCACTAATGGAGGGGGTTACAACATCTTAAGCTGTAGCAGTACTTTTGCACTTGATTTAAGTTCAACAGTATTTTTACACCCAAAAATAAATAAATCAAGTAACATAAGAATCTCCAGCAAATCCCAGCTCTAAAATCACTATGGATTAGGTCGTGAAAGAAAATATATACATGAAAACAGGTTAATAGCAAAAAGGAGCCACCTTCCACTGAGGCGTAGACTCGCCAGTGAGAATAGCTTCATTCACAATAGCATTTCCAGCCAATATAAGCATGTCAGCTGGGACACATTTATCTTCGCCATTCTGACCAGACGAGCGCCCAACAGAGACAACATCTCCAGGTAAAAGATCAGTTCCAGAGAGCTTTACCCACCTATTTTCAGCAGAGAATACTCAAATCAAGAATCAGTTTAAAAAAAAAAAAAGGATCACCTAACAGTTAAAAAACAAGATGACTTACCTGCCGCAACGATAGACCATCAAAGTCTGACTATCCACTCTTACAGTTCTAAGCTCGGTTAGGGTTTTCAGACGGGCTTTTGCCATTGTTGACTCGAACAGAAATAGCATGAACAAAGTGAACAAACTGTAGTACCAATAGTCATCCATACACCAGAGACCAACACAGAATACCTAAAAGGTAAACAAATTAAACACGAAAAATAATCAGATAAGAGGAATGATGGTTGATTTCACACCTGAACCAGAGTAAAGATTTTTAGATTTAGTAAGAGAACCTGGAAGACAAAAAATGGCTCCATGCAGTGCTCTTTCATCAATTTCTGGAAGGTGGGTTGTGGGTATTCAAATCTGTGGGACCAAAAACACACCATTTAGAACCAAATAAGCCACATAAAACCAAGATCAACTATTTCACTCTTAAGTGTTACGAATAACATAACAAGTTATATGGCAAGTAGGTATTGATGAATACTTCTTTCAAATGCTACACACTAGGAACTGATAAAAGGTCTTAATAGGCCAATTGATATCAATGCATCTCTAGAGCCTTGAAGTTAGCTGCACTGGCATTACGTCTTAACTAGGCAAAGCATCTCCGGAAACAGAACAAAAGTTGGGCAACAATGAATTTCAAAACATTTGAATATCAAGTGTCCAGCAACTCACAGATCAGAACTAAAATATCCAGCAACTTAAGCAATGGCAAGTGAAGCGAATCAGTACAATGGCGCAAGAAAAAAGAAGAAGAAGAGCACTTACACATTCCTACCCCACTTATCAGTGGCAATGGCAACTTTAGCATCTGTTCCGTGGCCTGTAGATTTGAGATAGTATCCAATAGCTTCTTTTGATGGATATCGAAGTTTGGAAAACGTATCTATATCTTTTGAGTAAATGAACCTCTGCTTTCTAAAATCAAAATAAATTTCTTCTCCATCTACCACAGCTGCTGATGATCCTACAAGCTAGATAATCCAGAAGATGTATTTCTAGAAATAAGAAATCAATGCTCTTATATAACTTTAGAAGAGAAAAAAAACAGCAGACACATTACAATACTATCTTCAAAATCGATCCTCTTAAAGTCTCAAAGTGTGGCCCGACTAGGAGTCTAGGATTAACACAATGTATTGCCATTGGTTCTTGTACAATGAAAGAAAACTTGCAAAACTGAAACACAGTTAAAGTGATAGCACTAGGCTACTCAGTTCACTTGATCTCAAATTCATTACAAACCTAATCGCTCAATAGCACTTATGTGTGTGTGAATAAGATGATTGCAAATAAAAGTGTAAAATGTAATTGCAGAAAAAACACTCACCATTAATCTGTTGAAATATGCATATCTAAGTAACTAGGTTCAACAATTAGAAACAAACACCAATGTTCACCTTAAATTAAAATAAGCATCAATTTAAAGTATGAACCAAAATTTCAAGGATTAAATATGATAACGAAAAATATACCGGTTTACGGAAGTGAAGTGGCAGAATTTCTTTAGAACCAGAGAACTTAGCAGGAATAATTTTACAAGAATCTGCTTGATGAATATCCTTCACCTACAAAATCAAACAAGTGTAATATAAAATCACAAACACTTTAAAAAAACTAGGTCATCACAATTACATAAGAACAAGAACAAAAAAAAAACAAGAATCTCAACTAATTATATTACCTTGTTAAACTCAACAATGCATCTGAAATCCACAGACCAAGCTTCGAAAAGCAAAACAAGAATATGTAAAATTCCCAATCCACCAAGAACAATCAACCCATCAAAGAAATCTAAACTCGGAACCACAACAGCAGCCCAGACTGAATAAATGAATGCAAACGGAAAAACATCTAACCGCCATGGAAAACTTCTCTTCTTTAGTAAGTCTACTCCTTCTATTACTTTCCCATTCACACTAAACCTCGGCATCTTAGAAAATTCAATCCAAACAAGTAGGTAAAAATATCGATTGTGGTTCTTCAAAATCTGAGCATGGCGGGTGAGTTTCAAAACCCTAGAAAACCCACGAATCCTACCACGGAATTTGATTTGATTCTTGGTTACGAATCAGATCGCCAACTGATGGAATGACAGAAGAAACAATGTCGCGCTTTTAAGTAGTAGGGGCTGTTTGGTAACCATTATTACAATGGATTGTGAGCACATAATCAATTATTCAGCCCATAATCCATTATATATGTGTTTGTTAAAATTTATAATAACTGATTATTTTAGTTATAATTGAAAAAACTTTTTATTTTCACAAGTAGAAAAAGTTATTTATAAAAACTATCATAATCAATTATTTTTTTGATAAAAATGAATTTGATTTTTTTTCCTTATTTTTTCTAAACTATCAAGAGAGAGATAAAAAACAATAGTGGACTAAAAAAAATTCTTAGATCATCATTCTTTTCTCTTCTCTTTGAGAGCATTTTTTTAAGATAATCAATTATCCCAAAAAATTATTTGTTAAAATTTATTATAATAATAATTAATATTATAATCATTTTTCAATTTATGATTATCTATAATCATAAATGACAATGATAATTTTTGCCAAACCTCCCGTAATGTTGTGTAACGGTGAGCGTACGCATCAGATCAAAAGAGAGTGGGCGTTGGATACGGGGACTCGTTGAGTCGGTTAAAGGACTATAAGTCTGTAACTCCCATGGTTGACGTATCTAATTACGTTAATACCACTAATGTAGAGAAGCTGTGTTTCGTCTACGCACTTATAACGTGGGTATACACCACTACCAATCATCAAAGTGCTTGGATTCTTGTTGCAAAATGGATGTCCTTTTAAGTCTCGTGACCAATTAGAAATTGGGCATACGGAAAAAATCGGGACTTACAAATATTAGTTGTTTTGATGCAACGCAAATTGGGTTATCTATTTGTGATTCGGGAATATTACAGAACGACATATGTATATATAATTTGTTTTGAAGATATTAATATGATAACTAAATTTATATTTATATTATATATAAGAAAAGACTTTTTAAACGTAATAGTTTGGTATTTTTTTTTATTTACTTAACTATATATATATATAAAATATCCACAACTATATCATTAAAAATCATGTGGCAGAATGGTTCATTGTTCTGTTAGGGTTAGGAGGTGATCGGATTATAAATATTTTTTGTTCGCTAAACCGTTAAAATGTTGGAACCGGTGCTAGTGTTGTCTAGTTCAAGTTGTTTGAGGTTAGGGAAATTTATTGTTTGGTCTGAGGCCTAAACAAGTATTTTTAGTAGGGTCCAATCATAATTTTCTTTTATCTGAAGGTCCTAACTTAATTAAAACATGAAAATGACAATAATATTCTATGTTACCAAATGTGTGTGTCTACACGCTTACTCTATCACTCAATATTATCCCCCCCCCCCATCAAAAACCTAATTTCTTTGTGTTCTTTCTCTCTCTTCGTTTTTCCTCTTTCTTCTTTATTCTTTCAATCATCAACAAAAACAAAATCGATCAGACCGCCATTAGATGGTGATGTTATTACCCACCGAGATCATACGAAACCATCAACATATATATATGGTGAACAAAAATCATTCGAAAAATCACCAAAACCCTACTTTATATACATGTATGATACAAAACACAGTAGATGACCTAGAGGTTCTGGTTTGAGAAGTAGGAGAAGAATTCTACATATACATCTGCTGAAAAAGTAGTAGAAAAAGGTATGAATCAGCAGTACATATATGTTGTACCGAAAAATCCCTAGTTTATTTTAACCAATTCGATACGTCAGTGCATATAAGATAGTTTGTTTTACTTTTGACTATTCAAATCAGCAGTACGACAATATTCTAGGAGATAGATTCACTAGTACATAAATCATATATTAATGAAAAATGCTTAATAACTATCATAACTGACATGCGGTTTGTGTTTTTGGTTTTCTATAACATAGATCCACCAGAACATATCTCCAAAAACTGATGAAAGTCCTTGAATAACCATCATAAGTAACATGCAGTTTTTATTTTGTGTTTCAGGAGATAGATTCACCAGTACATAACTCAAATACTGATGAAAAATGCTTGAATATCTATCATAAGTGACATGTGATTTGTGTTTTTTGTTTTATGTAACATAGATCCACCAGTACATATGTCCAATACTGATGAAAGTGCTTGAATAACCATCATAAGTAACACGAAGTTTGTATTTTGTGTTCTAGGAGATACATTCACCAGTACATAACTCAACTATTGATAAAAATCGGCAATACATATATGATATGCTATAAAATCCTAGTTTACTTTGATTAATATGATCAGACGGTGCATATATAATAGTTTCTTTTTCTTTTGACGGTATATATCAGCAGTACATATTTGTTGTATTGAAAAAGACCTTGTTCATTTGGGCCAATATGGTCCATTGGTGCATATATGGTAGTTTATTTTGCTTTTGACAGTATAAATTAGTAGTACATATATGCTATACTGAAAAATCCTTGTTTATTTTGATTAATATGATCCGTCAATGCATATATGATATTTCTTTTTGATTTTGCTAGTGTGAATTAGAATTTGGGAGTCCACGAGAGTTTGAGAGATAGATTCACAAGAGTTCGAGAGATGATGAACAACCCCAGTTAAAGATAAAGAAGAAAAGCGTCTATATAGCATGCAAGATGATTACAGCCACTCCACCTGAAGAAAGATGAAAACCATAGTATGAAAACAACTTATTTTCCTCGTATCTGACAATACATATATGATGTACTATGGAAAGTTAGTTTGATTTTGAATTAGCTGAACATAACAACATAAAAAAAAAACTAAAATACAGTTTCAAGTTGTTTTATTAGTTTTTGTTGTATTCCAATATGTAGTGATAACAAACTTTAAATGCAACTGATTCTTTGGAAAGTTTCAAAGATATATTTATCAAGTGAATCTATGAATGTGCAATGATTTCATATAACACTTTTGCGTAATGATTCATTATAAACCTCGCAGATAGATCAAGTGGCTTGGCCTGACTTGATCCATTCACGCTTTGTAAAAATCCTTAAAAAGATATAAATTTGTCCAACTTGTAAAGGTTGATTCATTTACATATCTACTGCTATGATTGTCAAAGAAACTAAATGATTCACATTTGTCAAAAATCACAAGGAGTAATTTGTTCACTGAGTAAAAAGTAGTTTGTCCATCAAAATAAACAGTACATAATCCCTGTAATGTAAAAAACTGAAGAAAAAAATTGAAATTTAATCTCTAACTATAATGTTTTAAAATGATGCGTAAATTGAATCTGAATTGTGACCCAAAAGTGTACTACAAATACTAAAACTCAAGCTCATTGCTACGAACGAATAACATTGCACGTAGCCTT
The DNA here is from genome assembly GCA_023531435.1 of Papaver californicum. Lineage (NCBI taxonomy): Eukaryota > Viridiplantae > Streptophyta > Magnoliopsida > Ranunculales > Papaveraceae > Papaver > Papaver californicum. The sequence goes on from JAJJMC010001074.1 coordinate 632,350, forward strand.
GTTATGATGATCTTTAACACCACAATTTGAAAAACGGTACAATGTCATATTTGACAATAAAAAGTGCGATGCAAGTCTTCCTAGCCTGCATAAAAAAATAATTAAAAAGGCAAATCAACACATAATCTAACATTATATATGTGTTATACTGAAAAAAAACACTATCAAGATAAAAACATAATTATATATATGTCCAAAAGATAGTGCTTGGTATATAAAAAAGACAACCTAAAGATATGTACTGCTGATTTATTTTAGTATTCCATATATGTACTGTTAAATCATACAAATTAAGTGAAATATAACAAAATCAAAGCAGTTTTTTTCAACATGCCATATATGTATTGTCGATTCATAAACTAAAAATCAACTGCATGTCAAAAATAAGTAATAAATCTAAAAACTAAACAGTACATATATGTTATACCCTCAAAAACTAAACAATATATAAAAGCTATACTTAATGAAACTGGAAAAAACTCAAAAAGTTCCACAACAACAACAATGAACAACAAACGAAAATGATCAGTACAGGGAATATGCACTGATTCAGCTGCTGCATAAAAAATAAAAATCAAATAACAATTCCAGATAATCTAATGAACATGTCACATGCATTTTGGGCTTCTCGCATGCACTGATAATACGTCTCGCTTTTGGTTTTCCTGGAAATCATCACGTTATAGATATCGCATATCAAATGAAATGAAAAACTATTAAGAAATTAGTAATAACGAGGGGGCGTTACCCCCTCGATCATTGTAAATAGTAAAGGACAGTCACTAAAATGATAAAAAAAACTTACATCAACGTTCAAAATAGAAATGATAGTATAAACTCAATATAAAAATCAAACCTACAAATGCATCAATACATAGAGAAAAAAAACATTACATCATATACGTACTGACGTACTGTTGGATCATACCTAAATCAACTAAGTAAATATGATAATTTGAAACAAAAAAGAATATGGATCAATTATGATTCATAATAAAAACTTAAGGAACTACCTAGCCTGAAATTTTGATGCTTCGTGATACTAAAAAAAACAAAAAACAAAACACCTATAAAATGATGCAAAATCAAAAAATATGGAAGAAAACAGAGTACAAACAATATGTTTTGATTCAACTGAGTCAACTAAAAAAAGAAACCACTTCAGTAAATTTATGTTAACATCAAGATAGCCATTCCAACCAAAATCATTTTACATATAATATATGTAACTAACTTGAAAGGAAACACGAATCCAAACAAAAATAAAAAGAACAAACGAATACACAAAAGATACCAAGTCATTAGATTGTCCAACTATTACGTATTTTCATACAAAGCACACACGCATATACATAAAATATAGATGTTACACATCTTATAGATACACAACAAACGTATTATATTCAGTACAACATATATGTACTCCTAGATCACACAATTAAAAACAACAAGAAAAACATGATTTTAACAGAACAAAAAAGTTAACCAACCTAAAAGGTAAAATAAGCTGAAATTGACAATCTACCCACCCAAAAGTAACATCAATTACAAAAATAGATATTGATTCATTAGGTTATCAAACTAATATCGATTTCCATACAAAGGCACACATGTATACACAAACTATAGATGTTACACATCTTATAGATACACAACAACCATATTATATTCAGTACATCATATATGTACTCCTGGATCATATAATTAAAAACAACAAGAAAAGCGTGATTTTAATAGAAACAAAAAGATAATCAACCTAAAAGGTAAAATAAGTTGAAATTGACAATCTACCCAATCAAAATAGTATCAATTATAAAAACCGATTCATAAACAAAAAAAAAAATCAAAACAAAAACCGATATGAAACACTGATCAATCAACAAAAAAACTGATAAACATTGGTATATACACAAAAGATAGATTTAACATATATTGTAGATATACAACTATCATTATCTTCAGTACGCCATATATGTACTACTGGATCATACATTCATGGATCCACAATCAAACATCAAAAACTCATATCTATACTACTAATTTGTAACTAGTAGATCTAACCCAATAAATCATTTCAATTTCAGTAAGAACATACCAAAACAAACTATTATAACAAATAAAATAACTTGACCTGTGAAGAAGAATGGATCGAACATACCAAAACCCTAGAGAAAAAATAAATCCGAGAAGATAAAGAGCAGTAAATATATAACACAACATATTGCATGTAGAAACTGATGAGTCGATCAAACGCCTTGCAGGAATCTTCATCTCCAAAGCTCTTCTGCCAGACGAAAAAAGTGAGAGAAAATGAAGAAGAATAAATTAGGATTTAGTTCTACTATCATATATATTAAGGTTTTTTTTTTTGGGTATTTAAAAAAAAAAAAAAATTATTAACGCATGTGTGGCTGGACCTATGGATAAAAATTTGGGCCCAAAATTTGAACTTTTATAAAAAAAAGGACCTCTGATTAAAATGTTCTTAGAGAATGGACCTGCCACTAATCAGGCCCATAACAATAGTACCTATTGGTAATTCCTACTTGAGGTTAACCAGTTCCAGTTTGAGTTGAACCAGGCAACCGAATTAGTCTACCGAATAATTCATGATTCCATGTGATTCGCGGATTATTTGGAATCCTACATTATTCGCGAATCAGGGACAGAGTTACAATCGAACGCAGATAATACGTGTTTCCATATAATTCTGTGCAATTTGCGTATAATATAAGAATTATACGGCGAATTGCTAACTAGGGTCTCGTGTTCTATTCACCAAGCTTGTTTACCGGGAGCTCGGCAGGGCTAAGTTTTGTTGATAAAAATCCCTTTCGACTTTACACGAGTATATAACTCTCTGAACTTTTGTTCTCTAACATGTCTATCTCATTCTCTCATCATTTCAATATAGAATTCCTTATCCTCCAATAGTTGGGCGGCCATCTTATTTCTTAAATATTGTCATTAAGTGATATTCTCGGTAGCCGCCTCAGTAAAGTCTCCTATTTGTTTCAAAGCAACGTGAAAACCACAGTTGTTATCCCATCGACATCGTCGGTGGAGAAAATAAATGGTATAATGAGTAAAGGGAGTTGTTCCAAATACTCATCGTATATTGTATACGTACCTCGATTTGGTCTTTCGTGTATAGGTTGTGTTTGACTTACTTGAGAAAGAATCATAGAGACCTTAGGTTTGAATTGTCGTGAGCTTGTTCCACCTTGATCCTTCCTTGGACGACACATTTTCCTTAGAGCCAGCACATCTTGATACTCAACTTCAATATGCTCATGCCTAGAAAGCTCTCGTTGACTAGATAACCAGTCCTTCAACTCTTTTCTTTGAATTGACCTTGGCTTTTCGGTATTCGGCATACCCATCGCCTTTCCTTTCATTGGTTCTTAAACAACCTTTAGACAGGGTGAAGGGCTTCCTCTAAATGGTGCATGAAAAATTGCTTCTGTGTTCCATTTGACGTAGAGTAACACTCGGGTATTCGTGCAGACATTTCCGTTTCCACGAACGACGCACCATCAACCACCGGGGTATTTGGAGTGAAAGATAATTGCTTTCAGAATGGATGAATATCATTAATGTCAATCACTTCAACATACCTACCAAGCATGTGACGACACGGGAGTCCAATATCTATCATCGTCTTGCAATTGCAAACCGTAATTTCATCATCGTGATCTCTATACAACTTCAATTGTTGTATCATATAATTTATTTCCCACCAAGAAACTTTGTAAACTATACCCTTTAGAAGATTTTTATGTTTTAAATATGCCAACGGGAATCTATGCCGACTTTTTTCCATTTAACCGTAAGTCTTAGTGAGGTCACGATTGGTGAACTCATGGATTGCTTCTTGGACCGACACAATCCCATTTTGACTACCGACTAATATTTTCTTTAATCGGTCATGAGACCCCTCTGCAATGTTTGTTGCCTCGTTCTTGAAGTTCTGATATTTATATGTTCATGAAAACATAAACTTGTCCTTATGCGGTCCCAACCATTGTGTTTTGTAATACTTAACTGGTTTGGGATAGTTCTTGACCCATTCATCCTCAAAGTTATTCAAATTGTATTCATGAACTTCATCCGTCCTCAACCAAACTAGCTTATCCCATGTTTTTATAAATAAAGACCATTTTATTCCATCCTCGACCCACTTTTCATCATCTAACCTTTTCTCTTCTTCTTGTTCTTCCATGGTTAGTGATGTCTGCAATTGGATTTGATGTTGCATTGAATGTGTCACGTACAAACCAAATTATGGGCTTCCGAAACACTATTTTTATTACATTCATCAAGGCTTGATCGTTATCCGTTACAATAACCCTTGGAATGTGCTCGCCATTATAAATCGACCTTAATCTTTGCCACATCCAAATGAAACTCACATCGTCCATTAAACCTCACGCAACCGTAAATGTGCATTTGTCCGAAGTGTGGCAAGCAATGTTCAACAACGGCATGTTGTACTTGTTTGTCTTGTAAGTAGCACCTATCAACAAAATATGATGAAAGCATTGAGCCAATTGGATCATCTTCGGATGTGCCAAGAAAATACGAATCACTTTACCATCCCTTTCTTATTTTCTTAACGTGTAATTCTGTTTCTCGACTAACCACTCTGATTGTTGCATAACCATTTGACCATCCTATTTCGTCCTTTTGATCGTTGCTAGCGCCGACTTAATTGTAGACAATGAAGACAAGTTGTTGGGGTCATCCACCTTTATCTTAGATAGGATTGCACTCGCTTTCATTACGTTCCTAATAGACTTCACCGTCTCCATTTCCTTTGGTTTTAACTTAGCAACCATTACGTGCCCAACAAGACTTTCCGGATCTTCTTGGTTGTGACGACCATTAACAACTTTAAACATTTTCCATACTTTACCTTCCTTACCGTCGGGCTTACTGAAGATAATCTTAAATGGACATCCAATCTTCTTTGAATTACCTCGGTATTTCCTCTTCGTCTTTTTATATATTTACGATCCTTTCCCACGCGACTCTTTCGCTCGCCGTCTCTCCCACAGATCATTTCAAATCGATCAACCCTCACGTAATTTTTTTGAACTACAACGCGCATCTTCTCTTTTGCCTTGTTGATAAGTCATTCATTTGCCTCCGCCTTACTTCCAAATGTCTTAATGCGCATATAAGAAAACAAATATCATAGGCCTAACCATGTAACATACATACTTAGAACAAGACAAAAGTGGGTAGGTAGCATACCAAATCATTTACATAGTGTAGGGAAGTATCAGGACCCTCATATGAAACATGATTAACCGATTCAACAATCTACATAAAATAACAATGAGTTAGACAACAACAATCGTTAGATAATCATGTTCTCGTACTACCGATTAACGACAATCGGTAGTTAATTATGTTATCGTACTACCGATTATAGAAAAAAATCAAGACAAGTTCTGTATACAAAAACAAATATAATCGAAGGTTTAATTTGTTAAACAAAAACCGATTACAAAGTGCAAAAATTTTAGGTTTAATTCAATTCTGGCACAATCACAATCGGTAGATATGTGATTCTACAAACTACCGATTCCAAATCGATTGATAAAAGCATTTACCCACCACCGATTGTGAAAGATAAAAAACTAGAAATTTTGTAAGTTTGGAGAAATTCATTTTGATAACTATAATCGGTAGATAATAAGTATTCCTAAACTACCGATTATGAAAACAAAATTTGAACAAAATTCGATTTGGTGATTTTGATTAATCGGTAACAATCATTCTTCACGAGACTACCGATTATACCCTAATTTTAGCTCAGTCCAGTGTAATCGATAGATATGGTACTCCATTAACACAATACCTGATTGTTTGATGCATTATTATCTTCATTTTGATGTGATTCATCGTTTTCTCTCATTAAATCGTCGTCTGGGGTTTCTTCCACACCAAAATTTGGATCATCCAATAAATATCTCAAATCGTCATCTCTAAACGTCATTGAACCTTCAATATTATGTTCTTCATGATGTTTCTTACCTTCTTCCTCATACTCATACATGTTTGTTATTGATTTTAGGTAAATCCTAGTTTTCCCAAACTTCTTCTTCTCTAACACACTCTCTATTTCTTTTCTAAAACTATAACTCAAATAATTTTCTAACACTAACTATAACCAAAATTAACTAACTAATTAATCAACATTAACACTAATTAAACAAGGACAAATTAGTCATTAAAAAATATATGGATAAGGGGTATGCTGATATTACTTCTTAATGTCCTTATTTTGTTTTATTAGTTGCCCCAAACTCTTTTTAGATCGCCCTCAAAAACTTGATGCTAATTTATCGGAGCTCATGACCGCCCCGCTTTCCCCTTCAAAAATTATAATCCACCCTATATCTTATAATTGGTTTCTATGAAACAATAAAATGGTTTGATATAATATCATTCAGAGATAAGGGAAATAAATCAATTTTATTATCTCTATAACCTAGAATTAATACCACTTGTTAACCCAACAACTGTTATCCTTATTCGATCGTCCACATTGTTATAATGTGATAAGCCGAGACTTGAAAAGGAAAAAAAATTTGCAGTCATTTGCTTCAGAATTTAAGCCTAAAAATCAAAAGAAGAAAAAATTGCAGTAAACGGGTGTATACGGCGAAAAAGGAAAAGATCGTATGTATGTTCCCAATGCATGGTATAAGTACATTTGAATCAAGAACAAAAAGAAAAGTAAATGAACAAAGACGAAGCTAATTACAAACGAGAAAACATGCTGATAAGGCTGTTATAAAAGCATCAATTATTGTTTATCAGTATTTATAGGTTCCTAGGTTCTAAACAAACGCATGCAAACTCGCAGTGCTCTATTTGCAGTATTTGTTTATGCTAATGTACCATTACCTTTTCCAGCAAACAATCTAGTTTCTTCCTTTGCTTGGCAAGTTCCAAACAAATTTCCTCGTTCTTCCCCAGTAAACCCCTATCACTTCCCTCATCTGCAAGAGATCAATCACTCTATTATTAGATAAACAAAAAAATCACCAATGCACAAATTCAATCATATGCACCGTCCAAGCTCTGATAGTAATTCACAGAAGCCATTTTAACCAAAGCCATCTCAAAATCTTCGAGATATGTTCAGCACACCTGCTCCACTACTTGCTATTATAGGGATGTTAATCAGACACCAAATATTGTCGGACACTAAATCGAACACTAAATAGTGTCCGATGTTACAGTGAATTAGTGTATCGTAGAGTTTCCCAAATCAAACATTCCCCATAGAGTTTGAGTCTCTGTCCATACTGTCATCATCACTTGATTTCCCGCCCCCCAACATATTGATTCCAAGTTTATTTTTCTGCCTTGGGATTGTTGACTGAAAGGAACTAACCTTTTAGTCAAATCCTGCACTTCATCTACCGAAAGAAGCTTCGTGTTGCGAGTTGAAGGCAGCGAAATGCATAAACTTAAGAACAACTCGTGCTACACTTGCACTGGGAAAGCAAAAGTCCATTCACTACCTTGTTAATACCATAGGCAGAATCATAGTAACCTTATTTACTAATCAACCTATAATTATATTCATACTAACCACTGAAAACGACCTTGAATTGAGTAAATGAGAGTTACACAGACACACAGACTGACCTGCCACTTAGCAGTTCCTAGTGCAGTTTAAACCTCCCTTTGCAATTCATGAGAATAATCAAACTGATTCTAAACCTTCTTTTGTCTCCCTTATCCATGACCTGTAAACTGATCCATTCTGCAGAATACCTCATTGCACCATTTTAACAACATATCTAATCTTACCAATGAATGTGGATTTATGTAAAATTTCATGTCTTTTGTTCGTCATAGTATACAAGTTAGAATGGAAATTCTAAATGAAGTAATATGATAGCAGGACTCAATATACCATAAGTTTTCACTGAACAGTTAGTTACTTGCTATAGACTAAAAATTATTTGTTTAAATAACTGATCTCCTATATACAAAGAAATGACCAACATAGGTGTGCCTCCGGACCATGTACTGACTGTCGCTAACATTTTTTACGAGATTTACATAATACATATGAGTTTCATTCGCACCTCAATATCTACAATACATTAGAGGTTTGAAAATGTAGAAACATACATCATATACATGCTAAAAAAAGATGTGTTTCGCATACCATTATCAGCTACAGAATGTGTCATTTTATAGCTAGCTAGTCTCGGAACTCTTTATTGTACACTTGAATTAGTTCACTGTTGTTGGTCAACTGAAGCTTCTCACCCAACAATGTCGCATACTGATTGTCTTTATCCTCCAAATTAAAGCATTAAATCAACTTGAACCATATCGATAATGTTAGATGACACGTGATCCTTATACAGAACATTGCAAAATAAAATGTTGTTTAACAAAAATGGTATTTTTCTTCTGCAGTTTTAAGTATAGTCCGGTAAGGGTTAAAACATACCTGTTCTTGGAATAAATCAAGTTCATGAGAGCTCAGAGAACCATCGCTATTTACATCAAGGAGCTGCATCATCTCCTCAGCACCCACGATGAATCAGCACATCGGTCGAGATGGCATTACACACCACTATATTAGAATCATGAACATAATGTATTTAACATCAGTAGATATAAATGTTGTGTGTAAGTTGAACGAATCATAAATCCGGATCAGAAACGGACTCGGTGGAAAAAGGAAATCAAAAAAATTCACGTTTAACGTAAGATAAGATATGTGCGACGATTATTTTGAATAATGCATGAGAGTTCCACCATAACAGCAAATTATATCTGAAAAGGGATTACATGAATCCAAAAGAACAAAATTCTAACCTGGAACGATGGATCCCATCCGCCGGCGATAAGCTGAGATATTTTTTTTCTGGTTGGTTTTGCTGGGAAGGGGATCTCTGTGAGCCTTTCATTGTAGGGCAATGTGATACGCTGTGGCAACCCGGCACAGGGGTGGCTGATTAAAAAAACATAAGACAGATTTACCGTCAGCAATCCCGATAACATGGAGGCATAAACAGAGAAGGACATCCAAAGAGTGATGTAGTAGTATAAAACAGGTTAATTACCTTGTGCACAGTTCAACCATTGAAGGTATGGCTGTGTTTGTGTAGACCTTTGTGCCATTAGTGGACAAAAGTGTCACTTTACCTGAATAAGTGAAACGATCAGTAAATGGACTATTTAAATGCAATATCTAATTAGTACCGAAATTACAGGTATATGCGGATACAAATGAACACACCACGGTATATCTTAACTAAGGCGCAACATATGTCAACCAATACGGGAGAATTGTTTGATTCAAAATTGTTTTTTTCCGCGGCAACATGGTCAGCAGAGGAACCGAATAGAACAATTTCCAATGTGGAACCCCTGAAAGCGGATTATAGGGTTTCATTATATTAGCCACATGCATAAACCAAACTTTTTTAAAACGACAGCCATTATGATCAATAGCTAAATAAGATCCGTGCGAACCTAACATTCTCAATACTTATCTCCCGCACTATGCTTGATAGACCGCCGGGCCATTTAACCGCCTGAATATCGGTGATGGTTTTTAGGAATCCAACAACATTTGCAATGTAAAATGAGCAAAAACGATAGCAACGAAACATGGGCAATAGACACATAATATCTGTGCAGACATGTAAAGTACCTGTGAGATAGAGGTTATCAAGTTTCGATTCGACTGATTCAAATTCGGTGAACCGGAAGGTGTTAGGAACAATGGAAACAGGATAACCTTCTAAACCGACGATGGAGGAGGAGCTAACAAAACAGTCCCCTCTTTTCGCTGTAGGCAGAGCGGAATTTAGCTTTGGCAGAGGTTATACGCAATTTGTCAAGGGAATACAAACGGCCTTCTCGAATCTCATCATCAAACTTACGGATTAAATTCCGGGGTATCACGACATGCAACACATAACCCTAAATTCATAAAATAGTTAGCATTCAACAACATGCCTAAGCATTTTAAATTATAAAACAGAAACAAAAGCAAGATGTTTGTTGTAGCAATCCAGAACGGGTATCGGAATAAAATTAAATGAGAAGAGCACAACATCATCTGTGCATCAACAATAACCAAATCAACACTGGTGACCTCGTGTGTGAACATAAAATCGAACTCTTCCCACTTCCTTGTAACCCGAACTACAACACTTTCAGTTTTACTATCATACAGAGAGGGGAAACAATTTAAGTTATAATGACCATCAGAGTTTCCCGCATTTGGAAGGGCGACTGTGATCTGCGATGCCAGGATGTAGACATGGATCTGCAAAGACATGTTATTTAAAAAAAATAACATGCGGTAAAATGAGGAATCAAAAAGGACCATAAGGTATTTCGGAAATAAGAAACTTATACAATATGGGTATTCATATAATAAGACTTTATTATCTTTGTTTTTCTTTAATACGATATAGGGATCCCTACATAAGGAACCCTAAAAATATTCGAAAATTAAAATTTAAGGCTCATTCGAAAGTTTATTTCACTCGAATAAGGAACAATACAAAAAATGATGAAAACCCATAATTCTGCAATACATTGTTACTTGGGTTCCTTAACTATCAGCATGGAATCTAATTCCAGAATCCTTGCCATTTATATCACATCCGATTAATCAACCTTAGAAAACAGCAATGAAAAATGGGGATTAAACAAATACAAACTGTTGCTAAATTTTTAACTACAAGTATATCACATCTGATTAATCAATGTTAGAAAACAGCGATAAAACCCGGGGATTATTTCATTTTTAATCCAGAAATCAAATCATAAAACCGATAACAACAACAACAGATCATTCTAAATTAAGATTTTACCCTAGAAAAGTAAACCTCTAAAAAGATATTAAAATTTCACCTGCATGACAAAGTATATTCCATTTTTAATCAAAATAATAACAGTAGATAACCACTAAAAAGAATCACCAAAAACATAGCAGAGAATTATAAAAACCTGACAGATTAACAAACTCCGGAAGCTAACCTGTGTAACCGGTAGAAGAGTTGTCCTTCTTTATACACTAAATTACAGAAACAACGGTAGGTTTAGAAAAGCAAAGGGACATATATACCTCGAAAGTGAGTATGCAAATTCTCATCCTGAATCACTCCAAGAGTTCTTGTTGCCTTATAAACACCGTATAGTAGATTAAACTGGATTATTTCTACAGCAAAATAAAATGAACATGATAAGGCTTCAAATGACCAGAAGTAAATAACAGAAACCCCAATTCTCTACATTCAAGAAAAACCAAAACCCTAATTTACCCCTAAATCTCTTCTCTTCTACTCAAAGAAATCCAAAACCCTAGTTCTTTTAAGACTCATGAAATCCAAAACTGAAAACCCTGATTTCACCCGAAATTGCATCTATTCAAGAAAACCAAAACCCTGATTTCACCCACAATTTTTCTTCTATTAAAGTAAACCGAAACTATTCATTCATTTTCACCCAAGAAATTCAAACCAGAACCCTAATTTCACCCCATATTTCCGATAAACCAAAACCTAATTTTACCCCCAATTTTTCAACTAAAGCCAAACCCTTGAGTAATTATTTTGACCCAAGAATCAAGCTTTTCTAAGATTAAAGAAGAACCAAGATTGATAAGCCTCTGTATGCCCAGAAGAATCAATCAAAACATTCGTTTTATTTTCAAACAAATTAATGAAGAAAAGAAGTAGAAGAACATATCGAGGAAGGAACCCAATTTAATATGCTTAAAAAAATTCAAGGAAGGATTAAAAACTTACGGTACAGATTGAAAAATTTCTCTTTCTCTTTCTCTTTCTCTTTCTCTTTAGATCTCAATCTCGTTCTACAGTCTTTCTCCAACGTAAGGCATTCAACCGTCAGATTTAAAGAAAACATAGATGGAATACTAAACTGAGAAGGGGGAAAGATCCTGACTACCACTGCCAAATGGAGAATGTATACTTGTCACTAGGTCTAATAGGTAGATGAATTTGAACCACTAGCTCTTTGAATACAACTATCTTGTAAATATTAATATTTTTATCTATTTTATAGTACGTCATCAGTACGCTCTGATCACTGAGTGAAAGATCAGCTCCTGCCGTCGTTTCAGTGACTCGTACATCTCAGACTGGTGTCACCACCTCTTCCAGGACCGGAATGATTATCCATGTCTGATGGGTATACATCCTTCCCTGAATGTCGTCGGGTATTCTTCACTTCCCCGCCATTCTTATAACCGTCACCTGTCATCCGCGCAGGTGTGTCTGCACCCCCTGAGTAGACTAGAAAAAGGCAGAATCGAGTCGTTTTTTACCGGTTAAACACCCATTTCAGAATCGATTGGCCCTTTGATAAGAGACCCGGTGACCATTTCCCATCTTTCTTTTATGTTTCATTGCTTTCAATCAGCTCTTATCTTGTCCTGCATCTAGAGACCCAATACCTGGATTAGAGACTTTTCCAGGCTCTCGAAGGAATGCATTGGTAACGGCTACGCTCCGTCCCTAAGACAACATGAGAAAAGAAAAACTGTATGGACGAAATGAATCTCATACAGTTATTTCATCGAACTCTCAAGTGTCATGGGGGTATAACAGACCCTTCAACGCATTAATAACTCGCATTGGGTAACACTCCAACCAAATAGCCTAAATCAAACCTATTTAAAATAAAAATTAGGATCGGTCGATTATGTTTTGAATTCAGTGGAGCTTTTCCGATCGATCCTAATTTTTATTTTAATTGGGTTTGATTTATTTATTTTATTTACATCAAAGATTATTTGGATGAACTCAAACACTAACATATACTCATGTATATCTGTTAGTTTTGATGTGAACATCATATGATTGATCAGTTCGTGAACATGGTGAAAATTGCACAATTCGTAAACTAGAAAAATCAGTTTGTGAACTCTTATGCAATTGGGAGTTCGGTAACATCAAGTTTTGTGTATAGTCGACGAACCACCATTTTCAGTTCGCAAACTCTATTGCAGCTTGATATTTTTAGGATTTTCTTTCGCAACCATAGTTTATTGAACAGTAAGGATTATTCGTAGCCTCAAATACGATAAATCCTAGAACATCCAATGCTTGAGTTCGGCCTTCGAGATTAGTTAAGTACAAACTTAAACTTAAAATTTCTTCTTTGTAACTCATCATATACAAAAGTCATATACATTGTCGCATAAGATAGAATGGTATAAATAATGAGTAAATATGATAATCATTCTTCACATACCTTTGTTGATGAAGTTCTCACTGATATCTTTATGTTCTTCAATCTTAAAGGGTATTCGGTGATTTATGATACTCAACTACCTAAACCTAATCCTAGTCCGAGACTGACTTAAGTAGACAACAAATCAAAAAATAGTTTTGGTCATCTAACACTGACTTTAAGCTTGAAATACCAAAACTTGTGGGTTTAACCGAGCAATATGCTTTAACAATCTTCCCATTTGTCAATTTTAGCGACAAAACTATCAATTACATATGAATTTAAATTAAAATAAACATTCAGCTCAGTCTCCATAATATTTCTTGATTTCTTGAATCTTCAACATCCATGAATTCTTCATTCTTCGAGTTCTTTTACGGTTCTGCATTTGTTCATTCAACACTATGTTGTTGAAGATCCATCACCATCTTTATTGGCAGCAACTCCACTTTTTGGTTATTTTTCTGGATGCAGATTCAGTCCAAGTCAGTCGTGATTCAGAATATAAACTCCTTGTTCTTCTTAGTCAAATTCGACTTAAACTCAATACTTCTAACCCTTCTCAGACTCTAAATCACACAAACCCATCTTCTCGACAACAATAACGGAATTTCTCCCTTGATAAACACCCACAAGAGTTATCCATTTACAATGGAAATAAGGTTCATTCTTATATTTACTCGGCAAAAACAGATCTGACTCTTGTTGCAATTTGAATCTCCAATTTCCTTTAACAGTTCGAACAACAACTTCATGTGTGCTTCGGCTTCTAAAAACTACCTCTTGGTTGGTAGTTAATCTAGGTCAGGCGTAAAATAAACTATTTAGATGACAACAAGGCCGCCCTTAGTGATTTATGTTTTACACACAATTGAAACTTACGCACTTTTGTTCTTCGAGTTCATCAACACCCAATGCCTCGGAGCAATGCCTTGAGCTTCTAATTCTCTTCTTTCATGAAACATGACTCCAAATTACCTACATAATGTACAAGCATAATGTATACAAGATACAAGAAAAATAACTAAGAAAAGCATAAAAAATGGCATTCATATCAGGTATATTAGACACCTATCTTCTAGCATATCCAATTGAGGATTTTGTGAGAATGAGACGGTCATCAGCAAACAACAAGTGAATGATTGCTATAATGTATCTAGTCACCTTAATGCCATGGTTTTGGTTATTCATTTCAGCATGCATTAACAATTTAGATAGATAATCCATGCAAATGATGAAAAGCTAGGGAAACAAGGGGTATCTCTGCCTAGGACCCCTTGTAGAATATAAAACATCAGTTGGAGCACCATTAAATAAGATTGATGTTGAAATAGTAGATATACATTGTTCAATCCTCTTACACCAGTGATCATGAAACCCCAAGATTTCTCAAAATAACAATAAAACAAATCCACTCAATTATGTCAAAGGCTTTTGACATATCAAGTTTAAGAGTCATAAGACCATATTTTTAATTATTATTTTTCATAATATCAACTATCTTATGTGATAACTAATATTATATTATCATTTACATGCTTAGAAACAAGAAAAGAACCTTCAGATGTACTGTTTAACTTAGTTGAATGGGTACTTAATCCCTCAATAAAAACTTCGGCATGGTTGTTGAGAATTTGGGGTTTGTGTGTGGTTAGGGTTCTAAATTGAATTAGGGTTTTGAAACTGGGGATGAATTTGAAAATTTTGACATAAAGACTTAGAATTTGGGTGATTATCACTGATTCTTAATCTTTTGTTTTTTTCTTAGATCATTTCATTCCACTTTGTTTGTCTCAAGCCAATATGATGTTTCTAAGACCGCGCTCTTATTTCCATTAGAAGAGATATTACCCCCAATTTCAACACTCTGACACCACCCGTAGGATCATCACCGTTTTGTAATAATTGATATGCTTTTTCTCTTGATCGATCCAATATAAGTCAAATTCCTTTTTATACATTTCATCCAATTTAAGTTGGTACAGAAATTCCTCACATTTTTCATCATTATTACGTTCTATTACAAAGCACTGAGAAAAGATTTCAAATGGTTGTTTATCATAATGATATTTTACCCATGCATAATGATAAAGGATTTTAGGTTTTAAGGACATCTTTTCAGTTCTTTACATAGATAGATAGATATGAAAACCTTTTGGCTAGAATGAGATTTTTCTGGAAGCTCTTAATCTCGAGCCGGTTCTCATTGTTCATATTTTAAAAACCAAACCTAATTTTTGTTGTATCATTCTTTAAGAAAAATGGTAGTTTGGTCGTTTCACCACTGATAATACTTCATTCGCTAGAAATCATTTCCATTGCACTCTTCAACCTATGCAGTCAGAAACGAGGAGTTGGAAGAAACCCAATTACTTCAAAATCGTAGGGCTTGGGTTTTTCAAATTGACCACATTACCTTGTAATGCGATTACTAGGGCTTGGGTTTTCCAAAACAAACATGTTGTTAGCATATAAATTCTTAATTAGGTATAAATTGAAGTAATTATTTTTTATCCCAAATAATTTTATAGCTAGATTTATTGTTGGTCATTACCGCAAATATATTACTTTCTTATTATTAAAGACCATAACACTAATACCATAATTTAGGATAATAATAGAAACACAAACTGAAATTTTTTACATTTATAAAGATAGATGTTAAATCGCTAGCGGATTCATACATAAAATTAGATACATCCTAACTATGGGTGTCAAGGGGTCTAGCTCTGCTGGAATACCATAAGAATCAAAACCGATTATTTAAGTTGGCTCTGGCTCTGATCAAAAATTAGTAAAGCCACATATGCAAGTACCCATCGGATCCGAGTTTCCGTTTGTTATTTAGGAAATATTAAAATATCTTTAAATATGTCATATTCTTACTAATTTTGGTTCAAATCTACTCCTACCCTCCAAGTTATATAGGCATATTTTAGTTTTTGGTTGTCCATCTATATAAACGTAGTTCTAATTCCTAGATAGTTTTTTTCATATATACCCTTATATATGATGGTAGTATTGCAGTATTACACTAAAATTAATTTAATGTTTCTAGTTTTCATTTAAAATAAAGGGATAATATAAGAAAAATGATAGATTTTTATGAAATCCATATTTTTTTTTTTAATATAAGATATTTGACTTATATGCTTATATAACTTGTACAGAAGGAGTAATTTATTATAATATAAATTTATAATTAATATTTTATAAATGTTCTAATTAAGGATTAAATGAGAAATGAAATAAACACGAAGTTACAATTATATTTGAGTTAATTGTACCTGAAATCAAACATATATCTGGGTACCCGGGCGAGACACCCTTTAGGGGTCAAAACTACTAAAAACAAATGCTAGGGGTTAATGTGTTAAAAAGATGTGACTTTTTTCTTTTTGAAGCATAAAAGATATGACATTTGATATTTAAGCAACACTTTTATTTTATCAAAAGTTTATCTCCGATACAAATGTCCTAATTATTAGGAAAAATGATATGGATGCTATATCATGAGAGGATGTCAAAGAAAAAAATCATACTCCCTCCATCCTAATAAAAGTGATACTTTCACTTTTTCAATTTGGCTTGAGACGGAGGTAGTATTTAAATTTCTCAGTGACCCTGGTTTTAAGTCCATGTCATCATATTTTCCCCGAAGATTATATTTTTAGCCTCCAAGTTTAATAACCTTGACCCCTAGCAAGAATGACCCATAAGAAGAAAAATATTATTTATACCTCTAAGTAGGATGACCATGACCCCTAACATTGGAGATGCTCTAAGCGCAAGTCTAGTGGGGGTGGGCAAATGAGCAGATTTGCCTATTTTCATCTCATAGTGGGACTGGCAAACATGCAAACATGGTGGAAAAACCCTCAAATACGAGGCTTGAGACGGTCGAATCAACTTGAGCCGGTCGGCCTTTCCTGGGCCGAGACTCGGCTCATATTGGGTCGAGACTCGACTCATAGGATGAGTAGACAATTACTAGTTCTATCCAATGGTTGTTATCTCATCTTCTATAAATTCAATTATTTTCACTTCCAAAATCACACCTTATCCACCTTTCACACCCATAATTTTCCGATTAATGACTCAAACGTATATGAATTATGCGGAGTTTACCGTAGATGTAGATTTGCCTCTATGTAGAAACTTTGTAGTATGTTATCCGCCTAGGGATGCAGAACGACAACAAAATGGTTTAGTGAGTATGAGTTGTTGGAGCATAATTTATGAAATCTTCTGCACTGACACCGGTAACCCGAATAACCGTAATGCAGTTGGGTTGTCTTATCGATATCAAACTATAAGAAAACAGGTGTAAAAATTTATAGCTTTAGTCCGGGTTGTCGATAGATATCGACTAGGGGTGAAACCAATGCTGAAGTTGTATTGCAATCTCGAGAAAAATGACGGAGATGGAAAAGAAAAACTTTTGCTTATGAAGTTCATTAAACATTACTGAAGGATTTTTAATAACACGTATGGGATGTTAAAAAGTAGACATATGACTTGAGAAAGACGTTGTTATAAATTTTAATTGAATGTGAAATAAAATTTAATTATAGTTTCCTTTATATATATATATATTAGTTCTAATTACATAAATAGACTTAATCTCAATTTCAATTACAATATAGTACAAAGTAATCCAACAAAATTTATCGATAATAAGTTTAGCACCAGGAGGAAGTTTTGCATAAACTTTGTTAACTTCATACCAACCACCTCTTGGTTTTTGATGTGCACTATCTCGCCCTGTTTTTGTAGACAGTTAATTATCACCCGAAAAGTAGATTGGGATTGTTTTCTTCATCCGAACCTTCTTGTGTCGTCGGTAGAGGTTGAATATGTTTACTCCTAAGTGGTTTTTTATTTCTTGTTCGACTAATATCTTAAGATTGAGACATGGTAGTTTTGAAAAAAAATTTAGAGAAGTAGAATAAGAATTAAAAAGGAATTTTTATGGAGAAAATATGTAGAGAAGATTGAATTTGGTATGATTAGAGAAGTTAAATTATGAGTGTTAAATTTATAGAGTTTGAAAACAATAGCAGGTTTTTAGTTGTTACAAATTCGACAGTTGTCGAATCATGTTGGGACCACCATCCCTACCTGCTACGATCGGCTCAATTTGAGTCGATAAACCGTTTTGCCATTGCCCAATAATGGGTTTGCCTATCCACCTGGCATAAAATATTTGTTGATTTGTAAGTCTCAGCTGGACTTGCTCTAAGAGCTTCTCCAATGGTTAGTATTGTAGACTAAAAGTGTTACGACATGTATGATTTACAACTAATTTCGTAAACAAAACTTATCCAACACATTAATGTGTGGATGCTGTGGCTTTGAAGACATCCTCTTTTAGAGGTTCACCTAAAGAACATCTTCCCATCCTAGTCATGCTTTTATCCATAAAAACAAATTCAAAATTATATGTAAATAGTTCTAATCCATCGTACAAACAATATCATGTAAAGATTAGATAAATAAATTTATGGGTTGGAGACTAGCACTTCCTACTCTTAATGTCTATGACTTTTGACTTCGTATGATTAAGAGAATTTCTTGTTAGTGGTGCCACATGTAAAACAACCACATTTACCATTGTAGAAGATTAAGTTTTAGTGATAGGTTCGTAAGAAGGAACTCAGATCCAGTTCGGTTTCGATTATCCGTTTGATTTAGGTAAACGATACCCGTTATTGCTCTGTATTTTATGTGTTGTTTTTTTCAATGTGCCCTTGTCCTAGCCATTCAAAAGATGACACAAATAATTTTCTATTTTCCTCATTTCCACACATTTAAGCGTAGAAAATTTAAACCTAAGCAAAATAATATGATCTAAATCCCGTTGACAACCCTAAATTATCCCAGCAATTCCAACTATTTTTTTTTATGCTAATCTTTCTTTGGAAAAGGTAGTTATACTCTCTGTTTTGTGAGAGAAATATTTAGTTTTCTGCACAGTAGATGGCATTTAAACCGAAGATCTGTCAACAAAAATCTAGGACCAGACAATCCCAACATTTCTTAACCAGATTGTATTAAATGTCTCTTTGGGTACCACATACCCACGTGTAAATTGTAATCTCTGTTTAGTTTCTAATAAAACTCATGCTTCAAAAAATATAAATAAAATTTTTTAGTTTTTAATTTTCCACTTACCAGTTCTGCCAAATGAGATTACGATTCTACGAAGCTATGGCCCGTTATAAGAAGGGAGAAAAAATGTCACCAAATTCCAAGACACAATGAGTCTCTAACTTAATGGCCTTTACATCTTTTTTTTTAATCTAAGTCATATTGTATTAAAAAAAGAAGCTTCAAATAATTACAAGAAAAGGAAAATTTAAAAAGAACTTAATAAAAATCTTTCCAAAAATCATTGAAAACGAAAATATGTAATACCAGGACCCTCTACACATTTGAGGAAATCCGGTTTACCTACAAATTCTACTACTTCTCCATTTTTCAAACGAGCCACATATTTTGACATAAAGTCAGCAACGAAGTTAATTTCGCGATACACATCCCTGAAAGTGATGACTAAATACTTGGAATTCACATTTTCCACCTAGCCTTGGCTGACCACGGCAGATTCCCACTCTTGGTATGCCAAAACTGCACTCTTAGAATCATAAACAACCTCCACTTTATCCACCAGCTCACGCACTGCCCATATAAGATCCCATTCCAGACCTAAAAGAACTGCTTCAATTTATGTTATGTAATTCGTAGAAATACCCAAACCAGTTGCAAGGGTCCCAATACACGAACTATTGTGATCTCTCAGGACGCGCCCAGCCCCAGCTAAGCCAGGGTTTGTTAATGATGACATCACAACATAACATTAGAAAGTCCACATCAGGTGGAACCCAAATACACCCTACCGGACTAAACATCCTAACTTTTCTATGTTGAACCTTAAACAAATTTAGCACAGCTAAGTCATCATATCCATTATTCATATACCCTTTCAACCTTCTAGAATATCCATAAACCATGAGATGTATACGATTTTTCTAATGTAAAAAAATCAGCCCTATCCCCTTCAAAGTACACAACATTTCTTATTTTCCATAGTTCATCTCTCGTGGTCATAATTTCTATCAACCACAGATCTCTCACCATATTATTTCTATTATTCAAAGCTTTGTAATTTTCTTTGAAATCTCGAACAGGCTTAACTTGAAAAACTTTCGCCAACCATTTCCAGCATTGCTTAGCCAATGAACAATCCCATAGAATATATTCAAGGATTTCCACATCATTCTTGCACAGATAGCACCTTGATAAGTGCATAATTTACATTAATTAGATATCATTTACTTATGTTTTTCTTAGTTATTTCTCTTGCATTTTGTATATTTTACGTTTGTTTTGAGTTTTATAGGTATTTTGCAGTCACGTGAAGTAAAAGAAGAGAAATAGAGGCTATGGCATAGCCCGGAGTCATTGGGTGTCAGTGGATGCAAAGCTAGCGAGCAAACAAGTCTCTAATGCATCAAAACAGAGAATTACTAGGGGACATCCAGTTTTACAAAGGATTTCAGAGTATTACTAGGGGGAAATCCACTATTTCCTAAAGAAGTGCTATATGGAGTCAACCTGTTAAAGGCAGATGCGAAGTTGGTAAGGGCCACCACTTTCTATTTTCAATTAAAAACAGAGTTAGGTGACAACCATATTTCTTCTTGTCGTGAACCTGAGATGAAGCGAGAAGGAGAGAAAGATGGGTTTCGTTGTGAGCTAACTTGCCAGCGACAGCGAGAAAAAGAGGGAAGAGTTTGGTTTTTCATCTAATTAGGATTTGGAGACAGAGAATGGAAGAGAAGAAGTAGGGTCTGTGAGTTTGAAAATATAGAGGTTGGAGTTGAGAAGATAGTTTGAGGCTGTATTGTATACTCACAGAAAACGCCTGTATTATTTTCTTATTTTTCTTATTGATTTAGACGTGAGCTATTGCTCCATATATAGGTAACGTATTACATAGTTTTTAGGAAATATAAACAAAGTCCAAATCTAGACAAATACTAAACAGAGAAGGAAATATATTCAAATCCTAACAGAATATATGGAAGCAAATCATAAATACTATTAGTTGGACTTGTATTAGGATTAGGATTAGGATTCTGGTTGGATTCAGACTTTAGGCTGGATGGTTCAACACTTCCCCTCAAGTTGAAGGGTAGTTAGCGAATATTCAACTTACTTCTTAAGAATTGGAATCTCTGAGATGGCAGTCCTTTAGTAAAAATATCAGCCACTTGGTCCTTTGACGAAATGAATCTAACCTGAAGTTCTTTCGCAGAAACTCTTTCACGTACAAAGTGGTAGTCTATTTCAATGTGCTTAGTGCGAGCATGAAAGACCGGATTCGCAGTTAACTATGTGGCACCCAGATTGTCACACCATAGATCAACAGGTGCGGTCGGTATACAAAGTTCTTTTAATAAGGACTGAATCCTAAGAATTTCTGAAGTGGCGATTGCTAACCCTTTATACTCCGCCTCTGTACTAGACTTAGAAATAGTCTTCTATTTCCTTGCACTCCAGGAAATAATATTTCCTCCAAAATAGATATGGTAGCCACTGATAGAGCGTCGATCATCCAGATCATCTGCCCAATCTGCATCCGAATATGCTTGAATACTGAAGCCGGAGGATGGACGAATATGTAAACCATAGCTTATAGTGTGCTTCAAATAGCGTAAAATGCGCTTAAGTAGTTCCCAATGTTCCTCATAAGGATCTTGCATGTACTGGCATGCTTTGTTCACTGCTACAGATATGTACGGCCTTGTGAGATGCAGATATTGCAAAGCTCCTACCACACTGCGATATAGAGATGGATCATGAAATTTTGTGGAGCCTACCTTCTGTAGTTTCAACTTGGCAGCCAAGGAGTCGTATTCGGTTTAGAGCCATCCAGTTTTGTGCGCTGGAGCAAGTCTGCTGTATACTTCTGTTGACTTAGAATAATTGAATTTCCCTGACGTACAACCTCTATACCCAAGAAATAAGACAATGACCCCATGTATTTGACCGTAAATGCTTCTCCAAGGGAAGATATCAATTTGTTGATAAGAGAAGGATCAGATCCTGTAATGATGATATCATCCACATAGATCAAAACATAAACAATTTGAGTATCTTGTTGCCGGGCAAACAAAGAAATGTCAGATATTGATCCTTTGAACCCTTGTGATATCAAGTATTGATTGAGGCGACCAAACCATACTCTGGGTGCTTGCTTTAGCCCATACAAGGCTTTGTTTAGCTTACAGACATGTTGTGGATAATAAGGATCCACGTACCCTGCTGGTTGCTGCATATACACCTCTTCTTCAAGTTCACCATGTAAAAATACGTTCTGCACATCTAACTGTCGCATATGCCATTTGTTCATAATTGCAATGGAAAGAACTAACCTGATAGTACACGGTTTGACAACCGGGCTGAAGGTGTCGCCATAGTCCACACCTTCTCGCTGGTGAAACCCTTTAGCAACCAACCTGGATTTGTATTTGGCAATAGTTCCATCTGAATTTTGTTTAACCCGGAAAACCCATTTCGATCCAATGACATTCATACCAGGTTTGTATCGAACTAAGGACCATGTACCATTACGGATGTGAGCATTGTATTCATCATCCATTGAGTGACGCCAGGCAGGATTTTTAGTTGCTTTGCTATAACATGTTGGTGCCATATAATATGATGTTTGTAGAGGATGTTTGGTGACAGTGAGACATAGTTTATTGATCGGTTTGGAGATGCCCGATTTGCCTCTTGTTACCATTGGGTGTGCGGGAACAATCCGTTGTGTGTCTGCCTGTTGCTCCTGTTGCTGCTGAGCGTTGCTGTTGCCGCTGAGGGTTGGTTGCTCCTGTTGCTGCTGGTCGCTGCTGTGGGCGTTGATGGTTTGTTGCGCCTGTTGCTGTTGGTTGCTACTGTTGATGCTGTTGGTATGTTGCTCCTGTTGCTGCTGGTAGTTGCCGTTGCTGCTGCTGGATTGTTGCTGTGTAATAAGTGGTGTTGTAGCTGAGTGATCATCAGGATACATGCTTGCTTTTGGAGTAATTGGTGAAGCCTGGTGGTGCATGGAGGATGTAGGACTGGTACGTTGCTGCAGGAAACAGTCAGGCGGGAATTGTTGGACGTGTTCGGGAGATGGCTGAGCTGTGGTGCTGCTGTCAGGAGTAAGGTATTGTAGAAGTGGTGCTGCTGGATATTGGGCAGGGTCTCTGTGTAACGTGTCTTTGAGAACCTGACCCTGTTGCTGAACGTTTGGAGTAGTAGTAGTGCTACGAAACTGCTGAGCAGGTAGTGGAGAAATTTTTGCAAATGTAAGAGTAGTAAATGTGTTTGTGGAAGGGCTTATCTCTGGTGATGGGTGCACAGGTTGAACCTTCTACTTGGCTTCGAAAGGGAATGAACTCTCTTCAAACTTGGCATGCCGGGATATGTATAGTCTTCGTGTGGGTAGATGCAAGCACATGTAGCCTTTATGTGCCCCACTATAGCCAATAAAAACACAGGGAATCGACCTTGGATGCAATTTGTTAGAATTGTAAGACTTGAGACTAGGAAAACAAATACATTCAAATACCTTTATGAATGAGAAATCGGGCGTCTTGTGAAACAACAGTTCTAAAGGTGTTTTTATCTGTGATTGAGAAGAAGGACATCTATTTATGAGATTACAAGCAGTTGTGAAAGCATCAGACCAGTAGGAAGTTTGCATGGACGCATGGAATAAAAGAGCTAGTCCTGACTCAGTAACATGTCTGATCTTACGTTCGGCTAAGCCATTTTGTGATGAAGTGTGTGGACATGAAAAACGATGAATAACACCCGTGTTGTTTAAGAATTTTGTGAACTTTTTGTATTCGCCACCATTGTCGGATTGAAAGACTTTGATAGTTCTGTTTAGTTGATTTTCTATCTGGAGCTTGAACTGTATGAAAACATGTAACGCATCAGATTTAACCCAGGTATAATGAGAGTATGCATCCATTAACAAAAGATTATATTTATAGCCATTTCTAGACAAAGTATGAGAGACCCAGAGATCAGAAACTACTAGACGTAATGGTTCGTCTATTATTGTATTACTGATACGAAAAGGAAGTTTGCAACTTTTGCTAACATGACATGACTCACAAAACTGAAAAGATTTATTGGTTACTGGTAGAGAGTAATTTTTGATGACTCGATTTACTGTGCGCAACATTGGATGTCCTAGACGCTGGTGCCAGATGGGAACTGATGCAGTGATATATGTATTTGGCGTCGATTGTTGGATGTTCTGAAGATTGTTGAGCACATAGAGTCCATTCCTGTTCTTGTCTTGCAAAAGAGTTCTCCCAGTGTGCAGGTCCTTTACCAGAAAGTGGTTAGAATGAAAAACAAAGCACACATGATTGTCAGAACAAAATTTTGATACTGACAATACGTTAGCTTTAATAGAAGGAACATGGAGTATTTTATTAAGGTAAAAGTCTTTATTATTATGAGTGAAGAAACCTTTACCAATGTTTGAGATGGGTAGAGCATTACCATTACCTACATGAACCGTTTCAGTGCCATCATATTCATGTTGAATACGAAGATTATTCATATATACAGTAATGTGGTGAGTAGCACCTGTATCAGTAACCCAGTTCTCATTCAAGTTTCTTCCAGGTAATGCTATGTAAGCTTGTTTGTTGAGCTGTTGGTTTGGTCGGTCCTCTTTGTATCTGAACCAGCACTTGATTGCAATGTGTCCTGGCTTCTTACAAATCTGACACAGTTCTCCTGTTGATTCATATCTCACAGAAGTATTGTTGTTGTTCTGAGCTCGACGATTTGAATTGAAGTTTCTTCTATGTGGTGGCCTTGTTTGGTTTCGTGGGTTGCTATATGATGCAATATTAGCAACGGGTTCCTGTAAAGCAGCAAGTTGTTGCTCCAGACGCATATCATACGTCAGGAGATGTGCAAGCATTGTTTTCAAGCTTAGATTGTCAATAGTACTTAGAAGGTTACTATTGCATCATAAGCTTGATTCAATCTATTCATGATTGATTGTTTCTTATCTTCTTCTGTAATTGTGACTCCAGATGCTAATAAAGAATTAAACAAATTTTTTTCTTTGGAAATATACTCGTGCATAGACAAGTTACCTTTGCGCAGATTGTGTAGTTCTCTTTTTAGATGCATCTGATGAGCTTGGTTGTTTGGAGCAAATCGGTCTTCAAGTGCTTCCCATACTTCTTGAGATGTGTTGAGACCAAAAACACCAGTCATAACGGTTTCTGTTAAAGATGACAAGAGCCAACCCATTAGAATGTTGTCTTGTTCTTCATATTTGATAAATTCAGGATTAACTTCAGTTTGATTTGGTAGATGTTTTGGTGGTTTTTGAAAGCTTCCATCAACATAACCGGATAGGTTATAACCCTTTAACAAGGGTTTGAGTTGTGTTTTCCATAGTAGATAATTTTTTTTCTGTGAGTTTGATATTTTATAATATGGTTGATGTGAAGATTTTGAAGCATTGTTGTGTTTGCAGCCATTGGCGCGTGTTTTGGATCTTTCAAGGCGTCTGATACCAAGTTGAGAAGATAGTTTGAGGCTGTATTGTATACTCACAGAAAACGCATGTATTCTTTTCTTGTTTTTCTTATTGATTTAGACGTGAGCTATTGCTCCATATATAGCTAACATATTACATAGTTTTTAGGAAATCTAAACAAAGTCCAAATCTAGACAAATACTAAATAGAGAAGGAAATCTATTCAAATCCTAATAGAATATATGGAAGCAAATCCTAAATACTATTAGTTGGACTTGTATTAGGATTAGGATTCTGGATGGATTCAGACTTTAGGCTGGATGGTTCAACAGTTGGTCCAGCGAGAAGGAGGAATAAGAACTTGTTGGTTCTGTTGAGGGAAGTTAGATGGGATCTGTGATGGAACTCGAGATAGAGAAGAAGGAAAGAGGAGAAGATTAAGGTGGTTCGAGTTCAAACGAGAAGAAATTCAGTTGGGATTTGAGAGAATGAAGATGTTGTCGTTGTGAGACCATAAAAAATGGGTTGGTGATGAATCTGAGTTTGCCGGAGAATCATCCAAGAACTGTGTCGTTGAACAAGAATGATTAGATGGAATCGCTGCTATGTAGAGGTCAGATTCAGGTTAACAAGACTTGGGTTTTGCTTTAATTCGAAGAACATGAACCTGAGATGGTAAGATGATTTAATAGCAGGAATTGAAAGAATGATTGCTCGCTGTTGTTGGATTAGGAATGAAGTGGATTTCAATTTAAGTCGAGAAAACAACCCAAGAAGTTGAACTGAAACCATACAAATCTGTGAAAAATAGAGAGGATGGTAGGCAACTTTTGGTAGTTTGTGTGATTAAGAAGAATGGTTTTCATATGGATTCAAGTTTGCAGGACGAAATAGCTAAGTTGTGGAGATACTGCTACCATTGAGTTCGTTGTTGAGTGATCTTCAATCGAAGAGTTGATTGATTTCAGGTTGGTGGTGTTGTATCCGGAAAGTTGGGTTTGAGTTATTTGATATGTTCTTGGGTGTGCTACAGAT
This sequence comes from Papaver californicum, assembly GCA_023531435.1. Taxonomy (NCBI): domain Eukaryota; kingdom Viridiplantae; phylum Streptophyta; class Magnoliopsida; order Ranunculales; family Papaveraceae; genus Papaver; species Papaver californicum. The sequence goes on from JAJJMC010001074.1 coordinate 659,213, forward strand.
CGAGTGTGAATGATTTCTTGGGTGTGTGTTGAAATTGTGTGAATGATTCCAGGGAAGGAGGTTGGAAAGGCAAGAAATACCAACAAGTTCATGTGAAAATCACAAAAAAAGTTGCTCTCAAGATGTTCGAGCAAGTGCCTCACTGAAAGCTTGTCGTGAAAGAGTTAAGGGTGCCTTGTCAGTTCCAAGGAACTGACAGGTTTATTTGATTATTAAGATGTTGTTTGGTATGTTGGGTATTAAGGATTCTAGGGGTTTACTAATAATTCCAATTTGGGCTTGCCAAGAGATATGGACTTGATTTAGATATGGAAACCTAGGGTTTTAGAGTTATTTTGGGAATTAGAAAACAAGAGAAGCTATATAAGAGCATCTTCAACATGAGGGAGAGATATCTAGGTTTTTACCTAGTTATCTACTCACCTCTTCTATTTCTTTTTGTAGGTTCGCGCGGCGAAGATTTCTCAACATCTAGGGTTTGCAATTTCTTTTCTTCTTGAATTAGTAGTGTAAACTCCAATTTATGAGTAACTAATTTTATTGTTGGTTAGGGAATAGTTTGATTTCATAATACATGATTCTTTGAATTAATAAATTAGTTTTGGCACAATATTATCGATTGTGATTCACTACTAATATCGCTTTGTATGATTTGAGTGTTTGTTTTGTCCAGTGGCCAATTGATTGAACTCACATTCATATTTATAGATAATTTAGGGTTTATTATATGCAAAAGTGATACTCCTTGAATAACAAGTAGCATAAATATGGTTATAGCTTGTAGTAATATATCTTTGTAATCGTATGTGAATCGTGACCTTTGTAAAATTGAATTAGTGCGTTTTCCACGTTTAATTGCATTGATTAGCCTAATTTCATGAATCTTAATGTTCCTCAGGAATTAAACTTGATTAGTGCTTTTTACATGTTAGGTTGTTCTCTTGGTAGAATTCATATTCATATCTTTCAATGTGTTTGTTGATGACTTGAGGAAATTTGCGGGATATTCTTGTGATCAAGGTATTCTAGGACTTTTGATAAAACGAGATTAAATATCAATTTTAATTATTAGTACAAGAACATGTTTTATGAATGAAAACGAAACCTTGAAAAATATTCTCAACTCTTTGATTCTTTTCTACAATTTCTTAGCTTTCTTAATTAGTTTAGTTTACTTTTATTGAATTTGAAAATCCCCCCGTTTATATAAGATTTCGAAACCAAATAACAACCAAGACCTCCTTGTGGGAACGATCCTTTCTTACTCTTGTTTCATAATAAATCATAAGTAGTGACAAAGTAATAAATAATTTTGACGTGCTGCAACACACATCACACCTCGACGCCAACTCTAATCTAATATCCAACAACCTATTCTGAGTAGCACAACATTGGAGATTTAATAGTTTCCAGTTTACTTCTTTGCCATGATAAACCAGCTCCAACAAAACTAGCTGATTGTTTATTTCAAATAACCTCAACTGCAAATTTCACTTTGAAAATCCCCAGCTTATCCGACATCCAAATTCTCAAATCCATTCCTCCTGCAGTGCACGTGATATCACCATTTTCGAAGCCACAGTAAGCTAACTCATTTTCCATAGCATCTGTAAAATTCCACTCGCCATCCACAATCTGACTGCTAAGCTTAGCATCCCGACTCTCTACCTCAGTATCAATGATATCCAGAAAACTATCCAAAGAACCACAGTCCCAGCCAATTATCATACCATAGAGAAATGTTATCTCCATGACCAATTATCCAACCTTAGTATGATGTTTGTGTCTATGTAGGTAACTTACTGTAAAAATTTCATGAAGTTATGATCATTTTAGGTGCTCCAAAGTATGGGAGAATCGGGACTGAGTTCTGTGTATTGATAGTAAAACTAGTCATCTTGTAATGTATGTATCTATTTAATGAACCGTTAGAATTAAGTGAACTTTGAATATGTTATTCTTATAGATGTAAGGAACATTCAGATTAAATTTCAGGATGATCAGGTTAGGAGAGGTGGTAGAAACTGTTGTAGTACAGAGAACTGTTTCTGTAGGACGTGGCTGAGTTGTTGAGATTGAATGAGGCACTTACATTGCATGGATTTCTCTTATTTTTGGATATGAGGAACCCATTTATGTGATGATTAAACTGTAAAAATTTCATAACAAATGAATAATGGGAAATACCCCAAATATAGGATTTTCTGTAGCTACGCCTGTAGGAATTCAGTCTCATTTGCGCTAATAAAATTAGACATAACTGGATATCTAACCATTATATTTCTTTCAAATTTCTGTACAGTGTTGTTGAGATATTTATGAAGGTGTGGTTAAAACATCATGATGATCCGATCAATGGATTATTGTTTACTTTCTGAATCATGATTGAAGTGATACATTATGAACTTGTAACAACTTGTATTGAGTTCTTCAACTGTCCATCTAACTGAGATGTGGTTAAGTGGAACAAGAAAGTATAATGTTTTATAGCCTACATCTGTCAGGGTTATCTCTTTTTTCACTCACTTGTTATTATGTGTGGGTTTTTGTTTTATTAGTTTTGGCAAGCATGTATATGCATTGGACATCAGGCTCACTCACATAATTTTGTGGTTTAGTGTGGTTTACATGCATTTATGTGGTGGTAAATTTATGTTATAATATTGAAATGGTATGTCTACAGAAGTACTATGTAGCTTTGAAATTGTAGTGACACTTTATCATTTAATCTTGATTCCTCATACAACTGAGAACTAGAATGTACACTCTCTAGCATTGTTATTATTGACGTAATGGATGATTTATATCAAGTACTCTTGTGTATGATCTATATTGTAGTCTATTATTGACTTTAAGTTACAGGTACATGTACAAACATAGATGCTGGTATCTTGTTCATCTATAGATAGTTGCCAATGTGATTGTTGGTAATGGGATGTGATAGGGATAGTTGTTGCTATGCAACTCATACTATCCATATTATCTAATTTACTGCTACATCTAGAGATAGTTACTTCCTTGGGTAAGTAGTTCATACTATCTTAGAGATTATTGCTGCTACGACAAGCAATTCATATAATCTATATAAGAGATGATTTCTGTCAAAATATGATAGTTCAGATCATCTAATAAGAGATAGTTACTACCAGAGAGGGTAGTTCATACTATCTAAATTAAAAAAGACGAACTACGGTCGTGCTTGATACCTTCGAGCTACGGAGAGGGTACGTAGGTAGCTGCTATGCGGTTCAACACAACTGCTTAAGGTTGTTCATATCGTCGGAAAAGGGTTGGTTGCTACTTGGAAGTTCATGCCATCCATTCAGAGATGATTGTAACATTGGCAGTAAGAGGTAGTTGCAGTACTAGTTGTTCATACTACCTTGAGAGATGATTGCAACTTCTTGGAGGTTGTTCATATCATCTAATGAGAAATGAAGGGTGATTGTTGGATGCAGATTCATATCACAAAAATGAGACTTGGAGATGGTTGTTGCTATTTATAGGCAATTCATATCATCTAAGAAGGGATGGTTATTGCTTATAGTGGCAGTTCATACCATCCATCTAGAAATGATTACTAACTCTTTGAGTAGTTCATATCATTTGAAAAAGATAGTCGTTTGAGCTTGACCTAGTACTGTGAATTGCCAGGCCCACTGGGGCTCTCACTTACAGGTGGCTATCCGGAAGACCGTCGCTGGAACGGTGGTAGACAACGGGACTGATCATCCCCACCCGTCGCTGGAACGGTGTGTGTTGTCAGGCCTGCTAGCTCCCACTTACGAGTGGCAACCCGGAAGACCATTAACTGTAACGATGACCTTTAGCTGTAACGGCAATAAGACAACCTCACAGTAGAAGCGATGGAAATCATTTGTCAGACTCGATGACCCTTACGAAATTGTGGACTCTTTTGGTATGCCGAGTTACACGGTATGGGACGTATGCTCAGAATATCCCAATTGACTTCACGACGGATATCATGGGATTTCTTAGTACTACGGTGAAGGACATTGATCAGAGAATCCTAACCCTCAAATCAGTGAGATTTTTGTTCAACAGAGTTTCAGTATCTTAAGTTTGGTGTTTTATAAGAGATGATTGGTAATTCATATCATCTGTTGGTATCGATAAATATCAGAAATGATATCAAAACTGTAAAGCAGTTGGAAGGATTCGATGACCCTTGAAATATAAAATTTATGGTTGCATGCTTATAAAGCAATTTGAATTAAATCGATGAACATTTGCTTGGTAAGATCGAATTGGTTCAAAAAATTTAAAAGTTCGATTTCTCGAGTGGTGTATCTGGAAGTTGGAGCTGGCCTAATGGACCGAAACCCGACCCATTGGAAGCAAAAATTTTCCGGTCTGTCACAATTCTCCTCATGCCTAAACCAGCTTCACTATATAGACACCAAATTTTATCAAAAGAAACATCATCTTCTTGCTCTTCAACGAATCTCCGGATCAAATAAAATTACGGACAACACGTTCACACTCTCTAATAATTCTCAAAAATGCCATTTGTATACACTCATGTTATGAGTGAAGTAACTAGCAATTACCGATTTGATCAACACAATTCTATCTTGAAAAGAAAACATCGCACCCAACCAGCCAGCTAGTCTTGTTTTTATTTTCTCCACCACATCTCTAACATGATCAATGCTAACCCTACCTGCTTAGCTATTGTCATATCTGGGGAAAAGGAAATACTTTTTTTTCTAGTATTCGAACAACCATCAATATACAATTTACTCTTTGGCTTAATAACTTCTTTCCCCAAAGCCAACTAATACTGACCCAGAAATTTCTGTAATTGCTTCAAACTGTTTATGCTTCCTTTACAGGAAAACATCATCCGTAAAAAATAAGTGAGAAGGATCAACACCCTTTAGAGTAACCATAGTTCTCAGCTTTCCCATCCTAACTAATTTTGTAATATCCTCGTAAAATCCATATTGTCGGAAAACTTCTTGAATAAAAACCCAACACACCGTATCGAATGCTTGGGTAATGTCCAACTTCAGACATACATTCCCATATTTTCTTTTCACTTTCAATTTATTCTCTAGCTCATAATCTAGGCAACTATTCTCATGGATATTTATTCCTTTCATAAACGATAGTGGTTCCTCAGAGACAAGTTTATCCAAATCACCACCTAATCTTGTTACCAAAATTAACGTAAGGAATTCAACCGAATTTTTTATAAAATTAAAACACTTGAGGGGGTACTGGAAGCTTGGTTGAAGATCGATTATTTTTTGGAAATGATGCTCTTAGGAAGCTTTCTATATTCATTTGGCTTGCATGAGATTATAGTTATAATTCACTTAATGAGATTATAGTTGACATATGTGCAATTCAGATGCATCTTTATTTTTCGTTGGTTCCTAACTGTCTGCGGCACGGGTGATTCATTTACTCTTTTGCATTTCATAGCTTGAATATTTTTGTTGCATGATCTATGATCACTATCTGTAACCAATTTTCTGCATCTGCCGGTGATGACTCAAAGGTTTGGGTAGCATATAAGGTATATTGCACACTTAACAATTATGTTACTCATGTTAAGTTTGGCCCAAATGTTCAGTGGATTGGTGAAATTGACCAAATATCAAGCCTCTTAAACAAGTAAGGAATTCATGTCTTTTCTACTTGGTTACTTCTATCTTTGTTTCAGATTCCATTTCTTGAACAAAATCTAACTCATTTGTTGTATTTCTATGACAGGTTTGAGTATTTTGTCTCTGCAAAACGCGTAAAATTCTTTTATCCGGAGTATTACCATAATTAGGTGGATGGATCTTTAAGAGAGTAAATTAACATGTACTCGAAGCGTATCACAGGTACAAGACTAATCCCAACTAAGAAAAATTATTTTACCTTCTCTATTGAAACACATGTTCTTTTCTAATTTCAATCTATTCAACTTCAAATAATTTTGTTATCTCTACTATGAGACATATAAAGGGTTGGGATGTAATCTAAGACAGAGAATCGTGCTGAAGAAAAATTCTCCAACCAATATGCAGGCTTTAGGGCACTATCCTCCAAATTCAAAGGTACTTGGACTTTTAAAAATAGTACACAACTATACATGTTTCTCTTTGTTGCTTTCTTTTTTGTTATCTAAGAAAGACACACCTATGCATGTTATTTGGTGGTCAAGGTCCCCCACTAGCACCAAATCTTATTTTGGCCTAGCATCTACTCTTATCTTGGCCTAGAATCAATCAACTGATATCTTGGTGTACATTAATAGTACACAACTACACATGTAATTGATAAAGCTCGTAAGTACTATTTTGTAGTTTGACTTTGACACTCTATGCAACCTTTATGATATTTTTTGCACCATTATCTTCCCAGTCTTTTTTGACCAGCAAAATAGAACTATATATATTAGTGACCCAAAGAGGGAAGAAACATATAAATCATCCTTATTCATTGCCTTCCTTTTTTTATTTTTTGGCATTTATCACTTGCACATATGATTGAAAATAATAACATAATTAAATCTCATGGAATATTTTTCCTTCCATGAAAATGAAATACTCAACAGCAAAATAGAGAAGGTTATTCAGTCAGAGAATAGAATGTATGAGGAAAATCAAAATTCTTTTGAAGGTATTTCATCACAATCTTATAACAATCAATTTAACAAGATCAATATCAATACCTCTTGAGGCGATTCATAACTTAAATTGAAGCCATATATAAGAAGGTGATTTTACAAAGATTTTCTTTCTTTTCTCTGTGTGGAAGACGAAGTAGACAAATAACCATTTGCCTGCACAACGATTGATCTTAATCGAATAGGAATTGTGAAAGTAGTTTCACAAATTGATGCAGGTATTCGTGGGAGAATTGAATACAATGAGGTAAGTGGGATGCAAATTTAGGGTGAACCGTTGGATTAAATATCATATATAAAACTAAAGATGGGACTGGATAAACACTTAACTGTTGTCGTTGGATTTAAAAGATAGTAAATGGAATACTAAGCTGAAAAAGGGGAAGAGATCCTGGACACTACTACCAAATGGTGAATGTATCCTGGCCGCTGGGTCTAATAGATTACACTTGTGTATTATAGTATATATGTCTATGAATTTTGTATATAATGAGTTACAAAGAAGAAATTTCGAGTTTAAGCTTGTAGTTAACTAATCTCGAAGTCCGAACTCAAGCATTGGATGTTCTAGGATTTATCACATTTGAGATTACGAACAATCCTTATTGTTCAACAAACTACGTTTGCGAAAGGAAATCCTAAAACATCAAGTTGCAATAGAGTTCGTGAACTGAAAATGGTTTGTAAACTATACACAAAACTTAATGTTACCGAACTCTCAAGTGCATAAGAGTTCGCAAACTGATTTTTCTAGTTTACGAATTGTGTAATTTTCACCATGTTCACGAACTGATCAATCATATGATGTTCACATAAAAAATAACAGATATACATGAGTATATGTTAGTGTAAATAAAATAAATAAATCAAACCTAATTAAAATAAAAATTAGGATCGATCGATTATGTTTTAAAAACAAAATAAAAAAATGAATAAACCGTGTAAAATTGCTCAGTAATCAGAGCATACTGATAACGTGTTATAAAATAGATAAAAGCATCAATACTTACAAAACATTTGTGTATTATATTAGACCCAGTGGCAAGGATATATTCCCATTTGGTAGTGGTGGCCAGGATCTCTCTCCACTTCTTAGCTTAGTATTCCATCAAATGATATGCAGAACTTGAAACACCATACAAATATGTTATGTTTCCTTTAAAAAGTCAAATAAATCAAACCATAAGAGTTCCTGGCATAAATAAAACCACAGATACACATGTAATGTTTTCACAACTAAAACCTTGAAATTGTGGTTCTATTTTATCATTTTGTTTGATAATCTGATGTGATTTAGAAAGTGGTAAATAAAGATTCGATTCTCGAACTTGTGAAGGTAATGATTTTAGAAAATATTAAACTTAATCTAAACTAATAAAAATCAGGAAAATACACTAGAGATGATTTTTAGAAAATATGGGAAAAACCAGGAATCAAGATTCAGTTATTTCTAACAATTCATGTGATTAATCATGTAATTCTTTTTAACAATTTAATTCAAGTTTGCCAAAAATATGTTTCCTAAAAGAATAATTGTAAATCCTAAGCATGAGACATCAAGAGTAATTAACTAAGCATGACCCATCAAAAGAGAACACAACTATTTAATAAAAACCATTTTTTTCTAATTTAAATCCATGCAAATAATGATAAAAGAATTATAAATAATTATTAGAAAATAATTAAATCACATAAAATTGAGAAAAATACCTTATCCATCATCCCAGTAAATAAACTTACCCCATGGTGAAGAAAACTTGCTCAAAAGATCTTTTCATTGCTCAAAAAGTTGATTACAAGGTGAAATAATAGTGCAACAGCTGAACAGATACGTTTATAAGTGTTACAGAATAGGGTTCAGCCGTTACAGAAGTGTTTCTAAGCAACAAAGGTTTAAAAGGATAGGCAACAGAAGCAGTTTGAATCAGCAACAATTATAAGTGTGGCTGAGTCGTCTTCTCAGACGGTGGTAGATGAAGAACACGCCGGCCGGAGCAGCAGCAGTTGGCCGGCGATGACCGGAAGTGGCCGGAAACCTACTGTTTCGATCTCTAGGCTTTTCTTCTTGATTTCTTCGGCTTCTCTTCATATATATAGGGTGTAGGAACCCTAGGGAGAGTTCTAAACCTAATAGAATTCTCCAAAACACTCTAGAATCTTCCCAAATCCGAATCAAAGAGTGATTCCTTTTTCCGGCCAAAATCACATTCCCGAGCAGATTTCTCGGCATTCTTTGCTATCTATTCACGTGTTATGACTTGTATGAGATATCTTCTAGCGTGTGGGATGATTTGGAGCCGAAAACAACTCGAAATTTGATTGACAGTTGAGTACAGCATTTTCGTCCGATGAGTTGAATCGGTGATTGACTCGGTCAACTCGGGTTGACCGATTTGACTCGGGTTTGACCCGATTTTGACCGAGTTGACTCGAGGGTGCCCCTTATCCATTTCTAGGGTGCCAATAACACTTGTCCTTGGGTGCCTTTATCACTTTTTGAGCCAATTTTTCCACAAATCTTTATTCTTCTAATGTACCTGCAAAAGCAATAAAACACGTAATAGACACAAAATCGAATACTAACTCACTAGAAATTAAGGTGTAATTTAGACACTAAAATGTGTCTATCATAATCCTTGCTAGGTGTTGTAATTGTTTTGATTTTATTGTGTTTACTTGTATGTTTCTTCCCTCTTTGGGTCACTCATATATATTGTTCTATTTTGCTGGTCAAAAAAGACTGGGAAGACAATGGTGCAAAAAATATCATAAAGGTTGCATAGAGTGTCAAAGTCAAACTACAAAATAGTACTTATGAGCTTCATCAATTACATGTGTAGTTGTGTACTATTAATGTACACCAAGATATCAGTTGATTGATTCTAGGCCAAGATAAGAGTAGATGCTAGGCCAAGATAATATTTGGTGCTAGTGGGGGACCTTGACCACCAAATAACATGCATAGGTGTGTCTTTCTTAGATAACAAAAAAGAAAGCAACAAAGAGAAACATGTATAGTTGTGTACTATTTTTAAAAGTCCAAGTACCTTTGAATTTGGAGGATAGTGCTCTAAAGCCTACATACTGGTTGGAGAATTTTTCTTCAGCACGATTCTCTGTCTTAGATTACATCCCAACCCTTTATATGTCTCATAGTAGAGATAACAAAATTATTTGAATTTGAATAGATTGAAATTAGAAAAGAACATGTGTTTCAATAGAGAAGGTAAAATAATTTTTCTTAGTTGGGATTAGTCTTATACTTGTGCAACGCTTTAGGTACATGTTAATGTACTCTCTTAAAGATCCATCCACCTAATTATGGTAATACTCCGGATAAAAGAATTTTATGCGTTTTGCAGAGATAAAACACTCAAACCTGTCATAGAAATACAACAATTGAGTTAGATTTTTTTTCAAGAAATGAAAATCTGAAACAAAGATAGAAGTAACCAAGTAGAAAGGACATGAATTCCTTACTTGTTTAACATGCTTGATATTTCTTCAATGTCACCAATCCACTGAACATATGGGCCAAACTTAACATGAGTAACATAATTGTTAAGTGAGCAATATACCTTATTTGCTACCCAAACCTTTGAGTCATCACCGGCAGATGCATAAAATTGGTTACAGATAGTGATCATAGATCATGCAACAAAAATATTCAAGCTATGAAATGCAAAAGAGTAAATGAATCACCCCTGCCGCAGACAGTTAGGAACCAACGAAAAATAGAGATGCATTTGAATTGCACATATGTCAACTATAATCTCATTAAGTGAATTACATCTATAATCTCATGCAAGCCAACTGAATATAGAAAGCTTCCTAAGAGCATCATTTCCAAAAAAGGATCGATCTTCAACCAATCTCTGAAATTATTGTTAGGAGTGCAATGAACCATCTGATATATATTCCAGATAAAGGAGATTGCTTCGGACATGATTTTCTTTGATGTTTACTTCCTTATAACTCGAGAAGAAAATCCTCTCGCCTTACCAAAACTCGAAGATATATATCCCAACCTTATTTAACCCAATATTCTCACAGACAAGCCGAGAGCCCCTTTTTTAATGCAAACCGTGTTTTCATGAGATACTTTTGTTTTATTTTGATTATCCAGCCTATGTACGCTTCATTATTATGGCAGGAAATTATCTTGTCCTTAAAACCAAGAATATTTCCTCAAATCAATTCATGCAAATCTTTACAGCGTGAGAAGACAATCTCCCACCAATTTTGTTCTTTCAAACTTAAAAAGGAAGGTGTGTGCCTTGATCCAAGGCATGTGTGCCTTTATCAATTCTGAGGGGTGCCTTTAGAATTTTTCTTGGTGCCTTTATAAATTTTTGAGCCAATTTTTCCCAAATGTTTATTTCTCCAAAAATACCTACAAACACAATAAAATCACAATATAAGTACACAAATGAGTTCTAACAATATACAAATTGAGATCAAATCACGAAAACGTGTCTATCAGTGTCGATGATGCAGATTCAAAAAATAATTTTATACTGGCTATTGTGTCTAGGCTTCGAATGAGAGCTGTCATTAAAATGTAACTTAATATTCAAGCAACAACAAGTAACTTCTTCTTCTTATTTTTATTCTTCATATAGAAATTTCATTGAGAACTACGTAAAACAACACAAAACTGAACACTGTCTTCCATAATTCATATATATTAATTTAAAAATAGTGAGTTCACCTTAATCCATTGGGATAGAATCTAAGTTAAACAAATGACTAGGACCAAGGACTTACTTCAGGGCCATCTGTTTTATTTCAGGTCCACTGAGAATGGTCAGTTACACTGAACTTCCTTCTGGACCCCTCCAGTTCAATTAATAGTAAAGTTTGTGCGTTCTTAAAATATTAACGAGTTTGGTTCGTTATTGTTAGAGCTTATCTCTTTATTTATTTTAAATCTCAGAATTTGGTGGAAGATTTGATGGGTTTCGAGTGTTTGAGTGGTTGTTGCGGATAAGTTCTCATATGGGTGTTAAATGGTTTATGTGTTTAACTATATGAATGCAGGGAAGAACATATCCCTTCACACCACCATTCGTGTATATGTAGTGCTCGACAGATTTTCTAAAACACAAGCTCTTCATCAAGAGTTGTTGATGTCTCTGTAATGGGTGTTGTGACTGTACGAGAGGGGTTTTAAGTAATTATAGTGGTTCATGGAAGCAAGAAAAGGTTGTAAGAGTGCTGAGAAGAATGGGTACAAATTGGATTGTGCATTGGGAGTATGTTAAGCCGATAACAGTTTGAGGTTGAGTTGTTACCAAGGAGAAACATATAAAGAAGAGCTGAGTTTAGGGTTGTAATTAGATTGTGTGTGGAAGTGAAGAAGTATAGGTGAATTTATGAGTGAAAACTGGAATTTATTCAACAACAAAACTGTTCGAGTTTGTATGGATTTAAATCTGTGTTGCATAAATTTGTTGGTACCGTTGTTTGAGAATGAAATTCAAGGAAAATGTTCTGCTAAGTCTGTGTGGGTTTGGATCAGATTTGAAGAAGGAGGTGACTCTGTAGCTGTTTGACTTAAGAGAATAATGGATTTTTAGTGAATGAAACATTAGTTCACAAGCCAGGTAAAGAAACTCATTATTCAAGTTCATTTTGTTTCTTAATTGTTTGTTGTATTAGGTTTTAATAAGACAAGAGTAGTGCATCGTGATTGCACGTAATGTTGTCTTATGTTTAGATATATCATGTGGTGAGAAATGAATTTTAGGGTTCTTAATCAATAACCCAAATGTTACCAAGGTGATTCATTTGAACAATGATATATTCAGAAGCACCCAGACACCTTAAACCTCACTCAGTTGTTGTTAAAGTTAGGGTTTAGATATCTCTGTTTTTTGCTCACTAAATTTGATTTATATATGTATTTATGTGTCCTCATCTTTACACCAAAATTTTGACCAATTTTTCTGGGAATTATTAATGTTTGGCCATGTAATTTGCAGGCAAATGCTAATCCAAGTCCAACCGTGAAAGTATCAAGCATAGTTTGTAAAAATTATGAGGGAAATGATAAGTGAAAAATGAGAATTGAATATCATGTTAATGTTTCAGTTGTAAATTAATTTGGGGTTAAGGTAGTAGTGAAATGCTGTGTGCGGGATGAGTTTGAATATCTTATGGATGGGTGAGAAGTTAGGAATTCCAATAAAATTCGATGCTCAATTGGAATTGGTTGTTCCGCTTTTGTGTTCTTGGGGTTAGATTTAGACTAATTTTATGTATGGAATATGCGTTTAAAGCTCGAGTCGAGTCCTTCTTGATGGAGAGTCATTTCAAAGTGTTAATCACAATGCATGCCTACTATGCTTATAATGATTTTTAGAGATGAACAATTAGAGGTTTCTATTGTAGCTGGATGTTATTATTGTTTGACTGACTCACTTGGGTAATTGTTGTAACACCCTTTCCCTTTAATTGTCAGGTGATGTGTGTTGATCGCAGTATAAAGGTAATGGGGTGAATTATGTCGACCATTTTGCTGGACGGTTCAAAGCAAGTGGTTTATGTTGGATTTACAGGTATCCTCATTTACTTTTTCGAGAATCATCTTTGTGTGTTACCACATTGTTTTATAACTTCTATAGCTACCAGTTCTTGGAAAACTGGTGGTGTTCATGTTCGTAAAGGAGCTAAATTATAATTGGTGTGCACAAACTTATTTGTTGGCAGAGGCAAAAAAGAGATGCGATGCGGGGACTGCAATGGAGCAGCAAATGCCCGAAGTAATTATGATTTCAAGATATTCAATGACATCGACCACTCAGGTAAACTGATATTTAGAACCTAAAAGACCTCAACTTTAACATATAGGTTACTACTTTCCTAACTTTCCTTACTTGGAATAAACCTACCATGGCTAAATGTGTACATTGCCGCTTCATATTGTCATTATACAAGACACTTACATACATATGATGTACATGCATTAGAAAAACAAGATGAAAACATGTAACTACATCGTTTAGTTTTCCCTCTACAACGACTAATGCATCTTTTGTCATGCGGAAGTACTATGTTTCCTTGATTTATCACTATGAGTAAATATACTACTTTAGTTTTCGACCATTATGTTTTCTTAACCTCAAATTGAAGATTAATTTATTGTAGATCGTACTTTGAGTCTCTCTTCATTACCAATACCGATTCCATGTCCAAGTCCACATGAAACAACAATAACTGGGCTCTCCGAATTTGCAGCATCAGCATACTCAGTTCAAAACCAAGAAACTGACTTATTAATTTTCTGTTTATAGTCAAACTGATTTATTTAATTTTTGAACTGGCGGCAGCATAAACCATTACGTTTTGAACATTTATGACTTGATTTATTAATTTGAAGTTTGGATTTGCGGTAAAGATGTATCATATATGTTAGACCGCTCTAAACCAAGAAACTGTTAGACAAATTCATATCCAAATCCAGGGTCTTGACAATCAAATAATTTTTGAAACTCTAAAAAGTCCGCCTGGACAAAAACTCCTGAATTGTGGTTTAATATGTGATTCACATGTTTATTTGATGCAAGGAATAGTGTATCTTCTCATCTCTATGAGGTTCTTAGTTAAAAATTGTATGGTGGTGATAGAATGCAACATCCTTTAGATTCTGATAGGGTTAACTAATTTTGGCAGATTAAAGATGACAAGAAAGATAGGTTTCATATGCTTTGATCAGATTGCTTCAGGATAAAGACTTGGTCGTTAAGGTATAATTTTATATAATTTTATATAATCTTTTTATTTTTAAAAAATTGGTGATTCCACCTTATACAATGCAACATCCTGTTATAGTTGTATGGTGCCCTTTCTACGAGTGTTCAACATTTTATATTGTGTATAATCAGATTCTCCTTGCATAAGTATTAAAACAAAATTACATGTTGATGCTTATATGTCTCAAGTTATCTAACAGATTGATATATCTAAGGACTGCAAAAAAAGAAATATTTTTAGTCAGGGAATTCTGAAATAACAAATAAAAATTTGATATTGCATTTTGTTAGTATTTTGGACTTATCCTTTTATCGAAACTCTCACCATTTTTTTTATTTTGGAATTATTACTTTGATAACTTGAATGAATGTATTTATTTTTTTTGCTCGGTTGACGAATGTTTCTAATTAATGGCACCAATGGAATACATAGGCATTCCAACCAATATGGCGTCACGAAGTAGATGGACTAGACAACCAGAGCATGTTTGTAATACATCGTGTAATCAGTAGGCTGCATGCAAATGAAGCTATGAACTAATATGTGTTTTCTCATCTACATGATCTGTCTAATAATCAATCAGAGCATTTCCTACGGGAGATATCATATTTAAATGGAACTGAACATCAGAAATGGGACATCGTATAAAAGACGACAAAATCATAATAAACATGATTGAAGGAGAGACGTCGGGGACTAAGAAGCCGATGTGTACGAGCAAATATGTCAGTTCTAATTAGGAGACACATATAGCCTACACCAAATATTTTTTTCCCGTTGTATGCAGAGCTAATTTTGATTAAACATGAAGATGAGCGAACATGGTTGCGTCTAAGGCGAAAGTGCGCAACAAACTAAGGCGAAAGTGCGTAACAAACAATACAACAGATGGTATGCCATCGCCTGAAACAGTGCAGAACGAAATACTGGGCATGCTAACGGCCACCAAAGTAGATCTCTTCTTAGCTAGCTAATACGTCTATTTTGAGTAATGGTCAACAACGCAGTTAACTGATATTAGAAAATTGAGAAGAAGATTTAAGCAAGTATTAACAATTACTCGGATATGGGAATTTCATTATTTTTGCTTGCCAAAATTAAGCCTATTTAGCTCATGAAAAATTAAAAGAGAACGAATTTTATGAGAATATTCAATGTCAACTATGAGACAAAGGAATTTTATTGTTAGTTGCATATAAGCATAAACACAAGAACGATATTAATGAATTTACTGTGAGAAACTGGAGTTCAAACAAATATACATACTTGGATGGTAAGATTGCTTATACAAAAAACAAAAGAGCGCCAAATTGATAAATAACATAAACACAAGAACAATACTAATGAATTTACTGTGAGAAATTGGAATTCAAATAAATATACATACTTCTGGATGGTAAGATTGCTTATACAAAAAATAAAAGAGGGGCAAACAGAGCAAATTTGCTCATCCTATTTGTCAGTTTGTCCGTCCCGCTTCGAAAAGGAAATGGGAAAAATTCCCCTTTGCCTACTTCATTGGTCCTGCTTTAACAGTTTATACTTGCATTATAAGTTCCATGTCTTTAAGAAAAAACAAAGCTTATTCCCTTACGACAACTCAAGATCTAAATTAAAAAGAAATTCAATAAAAAAAATAGATTTTTTTTGAGAATCTATCAAAGGAATAATTCAAAAGCAAGGTTAACTTTGGAGACCACACTAAGTTTTGGCAACTGAAGAAGGAAAAATAAATAAATAAATAATAATAATTTTTACTATCACGTTGATATTGCCATGGTTAAAAAGAGAAAGCCCAACAACTATATCATACGCAACCAGAAGAGGGGAAATGAATTATTCCAGACGGATTTTAAAACATATTAATCTAGCGCATCATCATTTCTAAAAGAATGTTTGAAAATATGTCATTTACATAATATTCAACAAGGGATGCAGTGACGGAGCGAGGAAATAATATTAAGTGGGGCTGAAAAAAATTATATAAAAATAGGGATTTTTATAGACTAAATTAAAAATACTAGGTCGGCTAAATACGAAGTATAATAATAAATGCAAAACCTAGAGTCAGGGTTAGTCAACTCTTGGCTCCGCCACTGGAGGGATGACTTCGCAACTCATAAGGATTTCTACAAGATATTGTTAACAAGGTCATCAAAGATAGTTCTTTTAGTAATTTGCTTTTAGAATATTCACGTGGGTTACAAGATGTGTTGGTCTAACTAGCTTTGATTGGGTTCATTTCTCTTTGTCATAACCATAAAAGTAATGGAAGTAAGATACATTGGCTACAAGATGCGGTGCTAGCTAAAATTTGGGAAATAAAGATTTGGATGTATAAAAAACCCCACATCCATTCGTAATCCCGTAAATAAAACACAATACTAGATAACAATCTCAACTGATTACCCTGTGAAATATTATGTGCCGCTTCGGTAGGGTTATTCCCAAGGCATCCATACCTCAAATGCTTTATTTAATTTGCTCAAACACATCTTTGTTGGAGTTTCATGATGAGCACTAAATTTATATATTTTTATCATCATATTTATATTTTTTAGTAATTATTTTTATACTAATTTTATTATTATTTTAATTTTATAGGTTATACATAAATATCTAAGCAACAAATAAAACATGGCTAATACCCCTTGTTAATTTTGCTGTGTTGGATGTTACTGGGCATATACGAAAAATTGAGAGAAAGTGGTCAGACGGAGACTTTGGCTGAGAGCCTGAGAGTAGCGTTGTACGGTGGAATTGAGGCAAACGATAAAGTAAAGAGGATTTCTTTTAGTGTCTGGTTGGGTTAAAACCGACGAGAAAGAAAGGAAGGATACTTTTTGATTCTGTTTGGTTCTTTCTGGGAGTCTGATTGACGGCGCTGAACAGACGGTGGCTGAAGAGAAAAGTGATTAGAATAAGAGAAGACGGAGAAGGCACCGTTGCCCGATTTTTCGATTTAATTTTTTCTTCTCTTCTCCTGTTTATTATTTGTATGGGTTTTAAGAAACCTATAAACATGTTTTGTTAAGTTTGCGACTAAAGCTAATAATGTATACCGGTAAAATAATAAATTGGGATTTTAATGCACTATTTTCCGAGACATGATATTAATTTCAATAATTGTCTCGAGTAATTTAGAAAATACATTATATGATTAGATTGGTGGAAATCGGATTCCTTAGTTAATTACCGACTCCGTTGTTCTATATTTTAGTTTAGTGCAATTTATTATTTCATTCTAAATTGTAAAAACCCAAAAATATTATTTCTGGTTAGTTTATTAAGAGTATTGATCATAGTAATCTCCTCCGCTCCTTGTGGGTTTGACCCGTATTTGCCATTGTCTACTAGCTAGATGTGGTGCGGTTGTGGTTTATTTATATATGGTCTCAGAATTGTATCAATTTTTTTGACGCCGCTGCCGGGGAGCGGATGTCGAATATTGTAATTAGTATTTTTTAAGTTTTTAATCGTAGTTTATTTTATTTCTTTTTGTATATATTTTTATTTTTATTTTAGGATTTTTAGTTCCACTTGACTTGTTTTGTGTTTTAAAATTCTATTTCAGGTACCTTTTTGAGGATGATGACTCCTTATCAGGAAACGTCATCTAAGATGACACTTAGGGAATATATGTATACGTCACGACATAAGGAAGTTCTTTCTTCATATGGTAAGTCAAGAATAACCTCAAATGATATATGAGAAGTATTAAAAACACAGACCGCTTAGTTTGGAACAAAGATTGAGAGTTCTGGAATGCCATAGATTATTTGTTGATGATGATCAGTTTTCTAGTGACTTTCTGTTCCAGACAGAATATATAGATTACTATGTGGATGATTGTGTGGATGATTTTCCTAATTCCATAGATGAATCTATCTCACAAGATTATTCACCCGACTTAGAGGATGTTTCTAGACCCCTAAACTTCCAAAAGCTACCTAATTTAGGGTTAAAATTATGTGCTTCTAAAGTTTTGTTGGACTACTTTGCATCCAAGTACCCAGAGGACTTACCCGTTCCTGACACCGTGCATGAAAAAATTGATACTTTCCCAATCCCAATATTATCTCCATATTATGTTCTTTACGCACTTTCTTATGTAGTAAAAACTTGGTTTTGGGGTAATCCTTTGTTTTTGATAGTTTCAGTGTCTCCGTGTTGCCATAACATAAGTGTGAAGCTGTCATTTGTAAATATTTTATTTTGGGTTGATCCCCAAATTTTTAGGTTATTAGTGTACGGGGATCCTTTCTGTACATATCCAATATGTAGATTTTTATTTTCTTGTATTTATTTTTTCTTTTTAGAGTTTTTTTCTTTTATTTTAGTGTTCTTTGTTATTACTATCGTTTGATGTGTGTTACAGAGAATACTGCTTTCTTGCGTCAATCAGGTGAGACGTTCCAATCCCTTCTTTGATTTTTATTTGTTTCTAATATTTATATTTATTGCATACCATTCTAGGTTGCACGGTTTGAAACATTGAGGACAATGTTAAATTTAGGTTTGGGGGTAGAGTTTTCAGAAAATTGATGCCAATAATGAAACTCCAACATTTAGAAACTTGTGAACAATTCAGGATGACACTAACCTTTCTAGGTAGATGGAAACATAGCTCTTATTTATAGGAATTGGTGCGCCCAGCTAAATGGTTTATTCATAGAACGATGCACTTAGGTGTTAGAAATAACATGATAATCATTGAACAAACATATCTCGGAATAGTCAACCATATCACCTTTTGTTTTTGTTTTTGCAATTTTATGTTTCTCTAAGTGATTTGTTGGGGAACTATTATCGACTTGTTATCGCCTTTTGAATGAAGTAGAGTGACTGAGATCAAACACCATTATTGTATTTAATTGAGACAAAAAAAAAATGAAAAAAAAAATAATAAAAAAAAATGAAAAAAAAATGAATAATTATTTTATTTTCAATAAATCGACCGTTGGGGCCCTTGTATGTACCAGCTGAGTCAATATAAGGATTAAGAACAATGGAAGCGTATCTCAATCCATTAGGATTTATCCTAATGGCGACCTTCAGATAGATATGGGAAACACCGTTCACCTTAGTCAACATATGCACCATTCATCACTTCCATATCCATCTTCTAATCTATCGTTGTGTTTGAATTTGATTGATTTCGAGCAATGTGAATGTTGACAATTTTTATCCAGTTTTGGATGTTCAATGATTATTTGAGTAGAGTTTTGCATTTTTATATGAATTTTTGTACGCTGAGTGCAAACTCGTGTACATCAATTGGATTCATACATGGTAATGATTCTTATAGCTTAAGAATTTAGTATGCCAACTAAATAGTTTGTTTAGTGTCTATCCTCAATCGTTCACAGGTACCTAGAAGTTGGAGTATAGGTTTTGTGGGTATATCTCTTGTAAACCCCCACGAGACAAAACTCGTCCGCTAAGGCCACTTAGGGGTTTAAAGGCTTATTACATATGCTAAGTGTAGTCGCGATTCCTGCAAAAGTGAGTTAGGATTTTATTTTATTTTTAGATTAATTTTGCTCATGGACTAACAAAATATAGGTTTGAGGGTATTTGATGAACACTAAATTTATATATTTTTATCGTCATATTTATATTTTCTAATAATCATTTTTATATTAATTTTTATATTATTTTGATTTTATAGATTGTACATGAAAATTCTAAGCAATAAATAAAACATAGCTAATAACCCTCGTTAATCTAAGCAACAAATAAAACATGGCTAATAGCCCTCGTTAATCTTGCTGCGTTGGATGGTCCTGGGCATATACGAAAATTTGAGAGAAAGTGGTCAGACGGAGACTTTGGCTGAGAGCCTGAGAGTAGCGTTGTACGGTGGAATTGAGGCAAACGATAAAGTAAAGAGGATTTCTTTTAGTGTCTGGTTGGGTTAAAAAGTCTGGACAAAACCCAAAGTCGTCAAATGGAAAGAAGATGGACGTGGCATATGGAGTTGGGTGAATCGGTGGACATAGGACTGTTGGCTGCTGAATAGAGGAAGTAGAGTGAGTGTGTACGTGGTCAAGGAGGGGACTTCTTTTGGGCGTTTGAAATGGAAATTAAGCACATACGTATCCAGATAACAATGTTATTGGAGTAAACTATTTTTTTTCTTTTTTTGATAGAAGGAGTAAACTTCTGTATGTCCAAAATGAAGACATTTCTTAAGTAGTCATCAAAGCTAGGCAAGTGGGAGCCATGGGACAATTAATTATGTATGCTAATTTCTAAGATATGTCAACTATGGGCCACAAAATACCATTGGATATTACATTCTCACTCAATAGTACAGGCCTATTGACTTGTTTGGGCTAAGAGAAAAATAGTGGAGGCCTGCTCTATGTACGGGAGATGGAAATGTTAGGTTTGATAAAACCGACGAGAAAGAAAGGAGGGACACTTTTTGATTCTGTTTGGTTCTTTCTGGGAGTCTGATTGACGGCGGTGAACAGACGGTGGCTGAATAGAAAAGTGATTAAAATAAGAGAAGATGGAGAAGCCACCGTTGTCCGATTTTTTGGTTTAATTTTTTCTTCTTTTCTTCTTTTCTCCTGTTTATTATTTTTTTATGGGTTCCGAGGAATCATGTTTTGCTAAGTTTGTGACTAGGGTTCTGGGTGAAAACCAAATTTAACATAATAATGTTTTTTCGTAACGATTTAATTGATTGATAATTTCGCTCTATATAGCTTGGTATCTAATTGTTTATATGATTTTCTTGATTGTTTATGCTTACAATTGATATGTCGTGCTTGAGTTAGATTCTTTGACTGTGTATGTTTTAAGATTGATAGATGATGCTTTAGAATTGTTACATTAAAAGCAATGGAAATTATACCAGTGAAACAATAATTTGGGATTTTAATGCACTATTTTACGAGACATGAGATTAATTTCAATAATTGTCTAGAGTAATTTAGAAAATACATTATATGATTAGATTGGTGGAAACCGCATTCCCTAGTTAATTACCGACTCCGTTTTTTATATTTTAGTTTAGTTCAATTTATTATTTCATTCTAAATTCTAAAAACCCAAAAATATTGTTTCTGGTTAGTTTATTAAGAGTATTGATCATAGTAATTTCCTCCGTTCCTTGTGGGTTTGACCCGTATTTGTCATTGTCTACTAGTTAGATGTCGTGCGATTGGGTTTATTTATATAGGGTCTCAGAATCCTATCAATTTTTTTGACGCCGCTGCCGGGAGCGGATGTGGAATATTGTAATTAGTATTTTTTAATTTTTTTAATCGTAGTTTATTTTATTTCTTTTTGTATATATTTTTATTTTTATTTTAGGATTTTTAGTTCCATTTGACTTGTTTTGTGTTTTAGAATTTTATTTCAGGTATCTTTTTGAGGATGATGACTCCTTCTCAGGAGACATCATCTAAGATGACACTTAGGGAATATATGTATGCGTCACGGCACAAGGAAGTTCTTGCTTCACATATGGTAAATCAAGAATCACCTTAAATGATATATGAGAAGTATTAAAAACACATACCGCTTAGTTTGGAACAAAGATTGAGAGTTCTGGAATGTCAGAGATTATTTGTTGATGATGATCATTTTTGTAGTGATTCTCTGTTCCAGACAGAATATATAGATGACCATGTGGATGATTGTGTGGATGATTTGCCTAATTCCATAGATGAATCTATCTCACAATATTATTCACCCGACTTAGAGGATGTTTCTAGACCCCTAGACATCCAAAAGCTACCATATTTAGGGTTAGAATTATGAGCTTCTAAAGTTTTGTTGGACTACTTTGCATCCAAGTACCCAGAGGACTTGCCCGTTCCTGACACCGTGCATGAACAAATTGATACTTTCCCAATCCCAATATTATCTCCATATTATGTTCTTTACGCACTTTCTTATGTAGTAAAAACTTGGTTTTGGAGTAATCTTTTGTTTTTGATAGTTTCAGCGTCTCCGTGTTGCCATAACATAAGTGTGAAGCTGTCATTTGTAAATATTATTTTTTGGATTGATCCCAAAATTTTTAGGTTATTAGTGTACGGGGATCCTTTCTTTACATATCCAGTAGGTAGATTTTTATTTTCTTGTTTTTATTTTCTCTTTAGATTTTATTTTCTTTTTAGTGTTCTTTGTTATTACTATCGTTTGATGTGTGTTACAGAGAATAATGCTTTTCTTGCGTCAATCAGGTGAGAAGTTCCAATCCCTTCTGATGCAGCGGATAATAAAGAAAAGAAAGAAAAGAGAGGTTTTGTTCAGACTTCA
>JAJJMC010001074.1:681903-784851 GCA_023531435.1 Papaver californicum
TAAACGATGGAATTTGGCTAAAATCTGAAGACCATGAGAGGACAAAGCCCTCTCATGTCACGATCGTTGGCCCGTTTCCAATCAAATTGGACCCTTTTTGACCTAAATTACGACACTCGGGTCTATAGCCTCCATATAGGCTATAGCCTGTTCATTTGCATCACCTTCTTTACAGGATTAATCAATTAAATCGTTACGAAAAACATTATTAATCAATTAAATCTCCATCGTCCTCTTTTTGCTTCTTTGGTGATTCTACCTTTTGTTTGCTTGTTTCTGACATCGACGAACTTCATTTTTCTGGTGCTTTCTTCTGTAACTTCAAATTCTCCTCCTCGAGCTCCATCTTTTGTTGCTTGAGTATCTCTCGCTCCTGGGACAATTTTCTCTTTGCCTCTCTCAGCTTGGTGAGTCTTGCCTTCAGCTCCTCAGTTGTCATATTTTCTCCGCCATCAGTCTTTTCACCCTCGTTGGATCCATGCTCCTCTGATATTTTACTTTCCCCATTACGCGTGTTTCGGGCTGGAGTCCTCCCACCTTCATTTTTGAGATGATTATCGCCAACTAGCTCATTGATTAGTGGCCTCCTTCTCTTTTTTTGCTGCGATTCACTCCCCCGTCCACTGTTTCTTCAACGGAACTTGCCGTGCGACTGCCTCTTATCATGTTGCTTTTCCTCGGAGCTACTGACTTCAGTGCCATGTTTTCCTTTTAAATCCCCTCACAATAGAAAAAGTGATTTCGATGTACTTTTTGATGAGTTACTCAAAGGTGGGCCTCATAACTCATGTTGATGAATATAGATCTTTCGATTAAAAAAAAATGAATTCTCCAAACCCTAGATATGACAACTTCTCCTGAAATATTGAATATTCTACCTGACCCAATGACTATTTTACCAGATCCAAGAAATAAATAAGCGAAAGAACTCAATTACCAACGATTCAACTGTTTAGTGTACTATTCAGATGGAAACAAAATAAATTTTGATGCAGACTTGTCATAAACAGAAAATTATTCCCTGAAAATTCTTCCTAAAAAAATATTCCCAACTGCAAGAGATCTTCCCATTTTGGAAAATGAACCTTTAGAATTTTAAGACTATAAACTTCTGAATCATATCTATTACTCCTTTATTTTTTAGAACCCTAGATTTTCGTAGTTTTTCTTAAATCAATGCCTTCCTAAAGACTTGCTTTAAGAACTCAACTTTAAGATTTTTAAACAAGACAGGCGAAATCTGACTCTCTTAAAAAAAAAGAAAAATAGAAAATAATGTTTCCAAGTTACTAGATCTAAAATTCTTTTGTTAAGAACAAAATAATGAAAATAAACTTTTTAACGCATCATTCCCTGTTTCTAACGCCAAAATATAGTTGCAAGATTTCCCACAATACACTTAAATTCTTACCTCACAAAAATTCTCTCTCGACTAAGTCAAAATCAATAATCTGAATTCACACAATTGCAAGTAAGTAAAGAACGAAAGGGATTTTTATGTGGTTGGGTGTTAAAACCTACATCCACGGTGATATTTTTACTATGATTATAATGGTGATTACAAGTTCTCAATACAGGCCTTAACTCTCACAAAATTCTCTCCTCTTATGCCTTACCCTCTTTACATGGTTTTCGCTCATATTTATAGATAAACTACGAGAGTGGATGACAACTCATTTTACTTCCCATGTCTCTTCACAAGAACTGTCTTCGCTTTGAGTTTTCTTGGGGAAGAATTTATCTTCGCAGATTTTGGTTTCGCTAACGCTTTCTTGGAGAAGAATCCAATTTCGCTGGTCTTACCTCGCCATAATGCTCG
This sequence comes from Papaver californicum, assembly GCA_023531435.1. Lineage (NCBI taxonomy): Eukaryota > Viridiplantae > Streptophyta > Magnoliopsida > Ranunculales > Papaveraceae > Papaver > Papaver californicum. The sequence goes on from JAJJMC010001074.1 coordinate 683,723, forward strand.
TCAAGTAATCTTCACCATAACTTTCGTTGTGACTCTGATCTTCGTTGAATCATATCGCGTCATCTGTCCTGACAGCTAACAGACTGTTGATATGATCGTTCTGATTGCGCATTTAATGCTCAACTACCCAATTCAAATTTGGTCGTTGATCCTTAAATAGTGCTTTCCACGCGCCTATCCCTTAGAAAGTATATGGAGATCCCCATATTGGCTGAGAATTTCTTCGGTGTTTGCCTTGTATTCTTCTCACTTATATTCATGCTTCAAGATTCATCCACGTGGCGAAGTGATTTTCTGTCCTCATATATTTAATAACAGGAATTAAAAAAACGATTTCTCGTTGTTGCTGGATTAGGAACGAAGTGGAGTTCAATTTAAATAGAGAAAACAACCCAAGAAGTTGAACTGAAACATATAAATCTGTGAAAAATATAGAGGATGCTAGGCAACTTTTGGTACTTTGTATGATTAAGAAGAATGTGTCGAGCCCTTGTAGATGCCCATGCCAAGTAATGAACGAAAATTCCATCTTTGGATGCAGCTCGGTTCTTTCATCTGGATTCAAGTTTGCAGGATGAAATAACTAAGTTGTGGATATACTGCTACCATTGAGTTCGTTGTTGAGTGATCTTCAATCGAAGAGTTGATTGATTTCAGGTTGGTGGTGTTGTATCCGGAAAGTTGGGTTTGAGTTATTTGATATGTTCTTGGGTGTGCTACAGATCGAGTGTGAATGATTTCTTGGGTGTGTGTTGAAATTGTGTGAATGATTGCAGGGAAGGAGGTTGGAAAGGCAAGAAATACCAACAAGTTCATGCGAAAATCACAAAAAAAGTTGCTCTCAAGATGTTCGAGCAAGTGCCTCACTGAAAGCTTGTCGTGAAAGAGTTAAGGGTGCCTTGTCAGTTCCAAGGAACGGACAGGCTTATTTGATTATTTAGATGTTGTTTGGTATGTTGGGTATTAAGGATTCTAGGGTTTAGTAATAATTCCAATTTGGGCTTGCCAAGAGATATGGACTTGATTTAGATATGGAAACCTAGGGTTTTAGAGTTATTTTTGGAATTGGAAAACAAGAGAAGCTATGTAAGAGCAACTTCAACATGAGGGAGAGATATCTAGGTTTTTACCTAGTTATCTACTCACCTCTTCTATTTCTTTTTGTAGGTTCGCGCGGGGAAGATTTCTCAACATCTAGGGTTTGCAATTTCTTTTCTTCTTGAATTAGTAGTGTAAACTCCAATTTATGAGTAACTAATTTTATTGTTGGTTAGGGAATAGTTTGATTTCATAATACATGATTCTTTGAATTAATAAATAAGTTTTGGCTCAATATTATCGATTGTGATTCACTACTAATATCGCTTTGTATGATTTGAATGTTTGTTTTGTCGAGTGGCCAATTGATTGAACTCACATTCATATTTATAGATAATTTAGGGTTTATTATATGCAAAAGTGATACTCCTTGAATAACAAGTAGCATAAATATGGTTATAGCTTGTAGTGATATATCCTTGTAATCGTATGTGAATCATGACCTTTGTTAAATTGAATTAGTACGTTTTTCACGTTTAATTGCATTGATTAGCCTAATTTCATGAATCTTAATGCTCCCCGGGAATTAAACTTGATTAATGTTTTTTACACGTTAGGTTGTTCTCTTGGTAAAATTCATATTCGCATCTTTTAATGTGTTTGTTGATGAATTGAGGAAATTTACGGGATATTCTCGCGATCAAGGTATTCTAGGGCTTTTGATAAAACAAGATTAAATATCAGTTCTAATTGTTAGTACAAGAACATGTTTTGTGGATGAAAACGAAACCTTGACAATTACTCTCAACTCTTTAATTCTTTTCTACAATTTCTTAGCTTTCTTAATTAGTTTAGTTTACTTTTATTGAATCTGAAAATCCTCCCGTTTATATAAGATTTCGAAAAAAAAATAACAACCAAGATCTCCTTGTGGGAACGATCCTTTCTTACCCTTGCTTCATAATAAATCATAAGTAGTGAGAAAGTAATAAATAATTTTGATGTGCTGCGACACACATCACACCTCGTCGCCAACTCTTATCCAATATCCAACAACCTATTCTGAGTAGCACAACATTGGAGATTAATTGTTTCCAGTTTACTTTTTCTAAGGTAGGATGCACCTGTCTTTTCCATAATAAACCAGCTCCAACAAAACTAGATGATTGTTTATTTCACTTTGAAAATCCCCAGTTTATCCGGCATCCAAATTCTCAAACCCATTCCTCCTGCAATGCACGGGATATCACCATCTTCAAGGCCATAGTAATCTAACACATTTTCCGTAGCATCTGTAAAATTCCACTCTCCAACCACAATATGATTGCTAATCTTAGCATCCCGACTCTCTACTTCAGTATCAATGCTATCTAGAAAACTATCCAAAGAATCGCATCCCATCCAATTATCATACCATGGAGAAATGATGTCTCCATTACCAATTATCCAACCTGAATTCTCCTGAACTATCTCATAAACCCAACGAACCTCAGAGAGAATAGAGGAATTATGTTTATAGTCCACAATACTTCCATCCTTTTTGAAAAACTTAGCTCGCATGTTTTATTAGAAGTAATAATGTTCCACCAAAGCTTTATGATTAATGCCTTGTTGACCACCACCATTCTCCTTAGTCCTAAACCACCTTCACCATAAGGACACCAAATCTTATCAAAAGAAACCACCATCTTCTCGTTCTTCAACGAATCTCCGGATCAAATAAAATTACGGACAACACGTTCACACTCTCTAATAATTCTCAAAGGCCATTTGTATACACTCATGTTATGAGTGAAGTAACTAGCAATTACCGATTTGATCAGCACAATTCTAGCTTGAAAAGAAAACATCGCACCCAACCAACTTGCTAGTCTTGTTTTTATTTTCTCCACCACATCTCTAACATGATCAATTCTAACCCTACCTGGTATTAATTTAAGCCCAAGGTATCTGTCAGGAAACTTAGCTATTGTTATATATATGAAAAAGGCAATACGTTTTTTTCCTAGCATTCAAACAACCATCAATATACAATTTACTCTTTGGCTTACTAAATTCTTGCCATGAAGCCAACTGATACTGACCCAGAAGTTTCTGCAATTGCTTCAAACTGTTTATGCTTCCTTTACAGAAAACCATAATATCATCCACAAAAAACAAGTGAGAAGGAGCAACACCCTTTCGAGTAACCATAGTTCTCAGCTTTCCCATCCTAACTAATTTTGTAATATCCTCGGAATAACCATATTGTCAAAAAACTTCTAAAATAAAATCCCAACTCACCGTATCCAATGCTTGGGTAATGTCCAACTTCATACCTACATTCCCATATTTTATTTTCATTTTCAATTCATTCACTAGCTCAGAAGCTAGGCAAATATTCTCATGGATATTTATTCCTTTCATAAACGCTACTTGTTCTTTAGAGACAAATTTATCCAAAACATCACCTAATCTTATTGTCAAAATTTTGATGATAATTTTAAAAAGAAAATTACTCAAATCCAATAGGCCAAAAATTAGAGAGAGTGTTAATTTATATTTTTTGAGGGCTTTACAGCTTGTTGCTAAGCTATCTGCTTGTGATTGCAACCTCCGCGTCTTCTACCGCAGTTTAACTTTAAGGATTAGTCCCTCACATGTAGGACATATGAGTTTCTAAAGAGCCTTTAGGTCCGAAGGTACAAAGTGACTCGATTGGAAAGAGAGGAACTCTACTTTTAAGAGGCCACACCCGGCATCTGCCGTTGAGTTTTTTTAGCCTTTTCAAGGGGTAGTAGAAACAACACCGCGAAGCTGCACCAATTGCATGAGTGAAAGACTTTCTCCGGAACAGCAAAGCGGTAAAAGCAAAATAACTTGAGCCCCGATACATTTTCGGTGCTATCGATCGTTCTACTGACTGAATACATACGGGAAACCAGCTAATGGAAAGATTACACTTTAAGTTTAGATATTTGAATGAATCAGTATTAAATAAAATAGACAGATCTTTTATCGACCTAAACATAGTAGCTGAAAGGGGGAAGAGAATTTGTTGGATCAAATGACGTAGAACGAGAGGCTGTTTGTATATCGCCATCTTGCCTAGTTCAAGACTTTGGAACTACTAAGTGCTAGAATTCATAACATTAGGAATTTTTTTTAGTTCTCCAGCAATAGATGATAGTTGTTACGTTTCTCATATCATATGTGTTGGGACTTGGGAGGATTGGGTGGGGGTTCGACTTTTATCGGCTGTGGTGAAAAAAGATGTGATTCGTAGTGGAAATAGTTTCCCGAATGGTAGTGCCAACAATACATCCATTTTCAATGACAATGTTCCTATAGAGTCATAGACCTTTAGTACCGATAGCTGTTGATGAGCCAATTCGTAATTTTTAAACCTGGATAAAAGTCACCTATATCACCCAAAAAAAAAAAAAAAAAATCCACCAACTAATATACGTATTCTGCCATGTTTCAGGTCTTTGAGTACTTATCTTTTGTTGTAGAGAAAGCGAAGACTTATGTAATCACATTTCTCCTTAATTGATTAGTTGAATTTAGATATTAAGGATAAGGATTAGTGACATTAATATCCTAATGTTTATGTTCTGAAATAGTGCCAGACGAATTAATAACATGTACTGTTAGTAGGCAGCACGTTAGATTTGCAAGGTTTATCCATATGATTAAGATTCGATCTTATTATCAAGTTAGGAAGTTGATTAATCGTTCAGTTAGGTAGCCTAAGACTATGAAACTCTATATGCCGCATCTCTTTACAAATCAAACTTTGGTGGTTAGAGATTTGGCCTTGCCATTGTTAACATCGTCACTATACACTGTAAAATATTACCTATAGTCCCAACTCTCAACTAATAGCCGGCTATAACTTCATTTCTTTATCTTCAATCTGTTGACTTGCAGACTCGGTACCGTGGTCATACGTGTCTTAAAGAGAAACTACAGGTCTTACTTTGATGAGTAGACCAAGAAAATAACACTTTCTAACCATACATAGTCTAGAGGTTCAAGTCGGCTCCGCCAAGTATAAAATAGTCTTCTATATGTATACATGAGGAAGAAAATATCTTTCAACGAAGAAAAATATATAAGAATGTTGGAGCCAACGATGAAAGAAGAATTAAAAGTCTTAGGTGAGCTAAAACAACACCATGGTAAAAATATTAAATTTCTAGGAGTTCAAATTAATTTTTTAAAAACACATATGAAAAGGTGAATATTAGGTGACTTTCTAGTTTCGTCACTGGTAGGAACTTCTAATTATATGTGATTAGATCTATACCGTAACAACACGACCTCTATAATAAATAAATTTTTTTATGTCAATTTCGACCAGTATCATTTATTTGTTGTTACCGTATAAGGTGACAATTTTTTTTTTTTTTTTTTTTTTTTTTTTTTTTTTTTTTTTTTTTTTTTCTGATTGTCATGTTTTCTTTTTTATTGTAATCGGACTCACTTAACACTAAAGAAGACCAACCACATCTTCCATAATATAATGTTACGTATATCATAACAACACATAATAAACATCGTCCACTAACGTATCAACCAATACTCGCTACCACCACCAGAACCATCCATTATAATTATTTCTTCCACCACCACTGCTGCCACCAGCTCCATCGCCGTGCACCAACACCACCCTCACCACCCCTAGTGTCCACTAATATAATTATTAAAAAATCTATTATCAACTAATGAAATTATATTTATTAGGATAGTTTATGAGACAGTTATTATGATAAATTCATAAATTTTTTATTATGATAAATAAATGAGATAATAATGAGGTAAACAAATTAAGAACATTGGATTTTAACTGTAAATCACAGACAACACTTATAATAATAATTATGTGAACAATCATAACCGTAGGTTTATCTAGGCAAAGTTAACTAAACTTTTTTTTTATTTTATATTATTGACTTTCTTTCAAGTTGCAATAAAAAAAGGCTTTTTTTTTTCTCTTCTTCATCTTCTCTTCAAAAGAAAAAAAACCCTAGCCTTCAAAACCTCTTGCTCAGATTTGGTCCTTTTGGACTAGATTTGAGCAAGATTTCTTTTCTTTTCGAAGTTTTAGTTAATAGTTAATCGAATAAAACATATTTTCTATTTATTTTGATGTCTTTTGACATATTTCTTCGCTATTTGGGGCAATTTTTCTTCGCCATTTAGGGGGATTGTCTCTTCGTTTTGAGTGTGATTTCTTTAAATCTCAATGGCTGGATCGTGGCGTGCTATTCTCGATTCAAAAATATCGACTATTCAACACGGTATCACTTTGAATCTATCCTCAACCCAAGAGATTTAGGGCATCCGGGTTCGTTTGGGTATACAAGATTACAGGCAAAATACTCCTCTCTTTTAGGAGCATCTCTTATCAAAGAAGAAGAGAATCAGATTAAATGGTCGAAGTTGATTCCGGATAATACCATCATTCTTCCCTACTACATAGATAAAAATTGGGTATCTTTACAATTTATGGCTCTTTCTTTTTACGATTTATTTGTAATTGATATCTTTATTTGTATTATGGCGCTAATTGTCTTGTATTTGGATGTTTTGTTATTCTTGTAAGCGATCATGTAATCACTGTTTTAATTGAATAAATTGAAATATGTTAATAGACAAAAAAAAAACTTTCCTTATTTGTAACCTATGGTTTTATTAAACATAACAAAAATAATAATAATCTGATTTTATGAACTTAACCCAAAAATATAAACGAGTTAATTTTTTTATTATTATTATTTTCCGATCCAACAATTTATTCTAACTCGAACTACCTGTCCATTTCAAATCCTTATTCACCTCAAAAATGAGTTAAGTTGTTCCTTTAAAGATTAGTCGAACGATATTCACAGTTTATGAAGTGTGTTTTATTATTTAATTATGTAAGTGATAATTTAGTCTTTTGTTCTATTCTCAATTTACCGCCCTCAATTTATTATCCTGCTCCTGTTCTTCCAGTGCGACACCAAAATTTCCCCTAGTCTTCTTTCAAAGTCTCATTCATGGAAGATGTGAGGGAATAAAATCCAAGCAACGCGTGTCCAAAAACTGTTGGAGAAGGAACGAGTTACGGTGGGACGAGAAATACTGAAACAAAACCTTTTGACAAGTACTGAAACTAACATCTGAAAAATTCGATAAGATTTGAACCTGACATCGTTGATGCATGATCGACACATGGGTTGCGGGAAAGCAAAACACACTGCTCAAAACAGATAAGCTTACTGCCTGACTGACACCCTGGTTGCGGGAAAGCCTGACACAATAAAGAGTAATGATGAGCATTGATGCATGAGAGACACATGTCAACTTTATAAGATGCGGGACAAAAAGCGCTAAAGCATGACAAATCACTTTTAAGAGCCACTAGGACCGTAACGTTCATCCAAATCCAAAAACAATAACTTAAATACAAGACCGCATAGGAGTTGCGGGATGACAAGTGAGAAACTAGAGGAAACAAGCAATACACATGCTAAGACTTGCGGGAAGCATGATCAAGTCTTGCGGAAAGAACAAATAAGTGTTGCGGGACTATATTTCGCTCCAAGGATGGATAAAAATAAATAGGTGGAAAGGTAGATTAGAGGGACCCATCAAATTGGCTATAAATACCAAGCTCATAAATAGGAAAAAGGACTGGAAAATCTGGAGAAAAACTGGACATAAGGCATAGAATCATAGCAAGAGTTAGGTATGAGACTTGTGTAAATTTTTAGTTCAATTGATCCTTGATTAATATGATTATGATTTTATAGTATACTTTTCTTCTGTAATGTATGATGATGAATAATAAAAATGATACAAATCTTTTTTACTCGTGGATGTAGACAATTTGATTGTCGAACCACGTTAAATGTCTGAGTCAATTCATTTCTAGATTTGATTGATTATCATCTTTTAAATGTTAATATGAGTTGATTTTATGATAAGATATCGAATTTTACTATGTTTCAAATTCTATTGGTTGTGATCCAAAGATACAAGATTTTTGGTAATCACATAAGAGATAATCAAGTCTAATTTAGTTATAGAATATGATAATTAGTGCCCAAGCTTAAATAGACATTGTTAAGTGTATAGATGATTGATCTCATTTCCTCAAACTATAATCAAGATGATTGGAAATGTTGATATCATAATGTGCATAGTGATATGATACAGTACTACTAGATTTGATATAACGTGTATAATGGTTAGTAGACTAGTAGATTTGACTGTTTATCATTATAAATGATAAAAGGTTTACTACTACTCTTCTTTTCTCTTTTTCTTTTATAATCGACTATGAATCAAATGAACCCATTTCTGGTGATGGAAGGCTATGCATTGAATGAACCCGACCATTTATGTTTACAACTTAATTAACTAAATAAAATCATTAAGCATTCGAGAGGTTTTACAAAGAAAACTGAGTAGATTAGTACATATTAGAGGTTGTTCACTAGTATTCCGTAAAGCCTTCTATAATATTTCATATACACTGCTAATACTTAGTCAAGGTTCTTTGATTAACCATGATTTAATATTAGATCATATAAAATTATTTTTATGGTAATGATCTAAATATTGTCTCTCTATCTCTCTAAAGCTTCAAACTGATTAGTTTTAATTAGGAGTCTTGAATCCCTCGCTCTTTCTGAGTAAAATCTCATAAGGTTGGCTATTAGGGTTAGAAAGATATATACTGGGTATATATATCAGTGTATACACTGTAAGAAAAATGGGTTTAAACGACAGGTCATTTTAAGTCGTTTAAAATCCCTTTTGAGTCGCTATAAGTCGCTCTCTTTGTTGCAAAAAACCCGCTTTGTAAAGGTCTAGAACGGCTAGGCAGTCGCTCTAGTAATCAACCAACTTACCTAAAGCGAGTAGTTTTCTCATTGCTTCAGAGCTAGACCAACCACCAGGGAGCAAATAAAATTCTTATCGTTTAATAGCTAGACCAACCAATAGAGCAAGTAAAATACCAATCGCTTCAGATAGACCAACCATTCTAAAGCAAGTAAAATACCTAGTTGATAGATACATGGAACAACTCGGCCTGAAATTGCTTTGTTAAGGTTTTAGGCGACCAAATAATTTTGCTCGCTAAAAGCGATTTCTTATTTTGATTGGCCTGAAGTTGATTGCTTAAGTTTTTAAGCTACCGAATTTTTTTACTCTCTAAAAGCGATTTGTGATTTAGGAGCTATTAAAATACCCAGTTGATAGATACATGGAATAACTTAGCCTGAAGTTAGTTGCTTAGATTTTTAAGCTACCAAACTGTTTTGCTCCCTAAAAGCCTGAAGTTGGTTGCTTAGATTTTTAAGCTACCAAATTGTTTTGGAATTCTGATTTTGATTGGCCTGAAGTTGGTTGCTTAAGTTTTTAAACTAAAAAATTTCTTTGCTCGTTAAAAGCAAATTCTGATTTAGATAATCCCAAAATATAATTATAATTAAAAAATAATATTGAACAATATCACTAATTAAAATTATATAATTATAAATGGTACTTCTAAGTTAGATTCTACAATTATAATTATCCACTTTTAATTAAGATTAAAGTAGCCAAAACATCTTAATTAACTTCTAATTAAGATTCTATAATTATACATGTACTGATATGTTCTTCAGTATCCCCACCAATCGCCAGCATCGTCGTTCTCGTCTTCTTGCAAATCATCACCAATACATCTATCTTCAACTTCATGTTCATCTAGGGATTCACCAGTAAGCCAGTTGCAGACTTCATCCATTTCTTGTGGAACTGTATAGTGTCCAAGCCAAAACACAATTCAGCTTAGAATAAAAATTAAGATCAACTTCTTGTTCCTTGTTCCGTTGAATCAAATGATAGACGGTAACTGAATGTATCTCATGTTTTTCTTGAACACACATTCAAGTTTCCATTATAAGAAAACAAGGCTATTACTACTATCTTCAATATCTTTAGCTAAAGATATTTCAATACTCACAACGTTTAGGTAATGATAGCAAACTTCAGAAAGTTTTATTACGAATCATAAGAATAGTATATTGACATAGAGCCATCGGCAACACCGAATATCCATCATAATCAATATGTTCCCCAGTCAAGTTCTCTTTACCTGTGTTTACATAAAACAAATAATTAAGCCCAAGGATATAGTTCATTGATAACACTAATATTAACTCGCTCTAGCAAAAACTAACACACACCAAATCAGAAGAAAAGTATGGTATATTTTCACTAGTAATAACCCTAGAAAATCAAAGTAAAAAAAAAATCAGTCACATTTTAAGTAAAGTATATTCCAGCTAGAGGAAATAGACTACTGCATTAAACATGTTCTATCATCCAGTAAACATGCTGCAGTAAAACTCGCGTTGACTTCAACAATAATAGAGCCTAAGGATGGTAAACAATTAATTTAAGACCAAGCTTGTTTTTACCAAGGAGCCAGCCTAACTGACTCTAAACCAAGAACATTGTTATACTTCTAACTGCACAGAAGTCAGTTACCAAATTATTTTCAAATACATAAACTAGAAAAGAAGAGCAAGATAGCATTACAAGAATGAAATTATCACACCTATCTTGTCTCACCAGATTGATTACAATATGGCGTTCACATTCACATTTAAGCTGAGCTATCTCTTTCAGTAAAATGGAATCAATTAGTATTTATTTACATGAAACATACTAAAACTAAATGGCAAAGGTACGACTGCAGTCTGTAGGATACCATTGAGAAATGCACATCAAAAACAGCCATCAAAGCGATGGTTGAGGAACAAACAAATGTTGTTGAACTTGATAATCCAGATCCTAGGTAGAAAAACTTGTGAGAAATTTGAATTTTTCATGTACATGTACTATTTTTAACCTGGTTTCAACAAAATAGAACTATTTTCAAATAACATGTGATTATCAGAAGAAGAGATCCTATAATAGAAACAACACCTACAATCAGAAAATATAACAGAAGAAGTTGTAGATCAATAGAAACAACCAAATGAACAAGAATCGGGAAAAGGTACTAAGTACAAAGTACAAACTGTGTAGCACTTGCACCACATACAAGCCGAATATAATGTATGGAACTTAAAGAAGAATGTATGAAAGAAAAACTAGGTACCTTATTTGCTATTTCAGCATACAAATACTCATCGCTGAATGGAGCCAAGTGTATCCTATAGCAGTTACCGAAGAAGTCTGTTTCATACAAACAGACCCTAATTTAACAGAAATTTAACATCTTAATTAACCAAAGCAACTGCATGTCTATTAATTTGTGCAACACCAATGACAAATTGATATGCCATTCAACTGCATTTTCTAAAACATCTTAGGAAAATTTAACTACTATGTGAAATAGAGACAAAAACATCAAATACTACCCTTATACAAAAACGTCACCAGCACTACCAACATATGATTAACAGTACTTCAATAACTTGCAACTACTGATTACTTCTCAGATAAAGAGTTAAGAGTTTAGCTTTTATACCAAGAAAATTTTGAGTTCGAGTAGCTCTGATGATGATTTCAGTTCTCATACGTGTAACCCTAGCTTCAAAAATCAGAAAAAAATTCACAATCAAAACAATCGATGTAAACCTTAAGAAAATAAAATAAAAATGATACAAAAACAGGGATTGAAAATGATTTTTTTTAGATCATCAAATTTTTTTTCTTTTAAATCAACCAAACCAAAAATAATTTTTTAGTTCATATAAATCTAAAATCAAAATCAAACCCATGCTTTAAAACTCTTTCAAATAATGTAAACAAAAACAAAAATCTCATAATTTTACAGAAATGTTATCTTACAAATTAAAAGATACTATTCACAAAAAATATTTTCAAAATCAAGCAAAAATGGCGGAAATCAGGTAACAAGAATAGGATTTATACCTAATGATATCTTCTTTTTGGAGTCTTCAATTGTATCGCATATGAGATTTAGGTTTGTTTTTTATTTCAGGAGCAAATCAACTAAATCTAGGGACTAGGGTTACAAAAGAGGGGTTTGTTTCTGGATCTAATACATGGGTATTATTTTTGAGATGGAGGTTTGGATTAGTCTTTTTGTGCGAGTTGATTTCTGGGTTTTCAGATGAAAAAAAAGCAGATCAACAGTTTTTTCGTAAAGGAAACAAGGAGGCGCAGAGAAATGGAAATGGGGATGGGATAGAGAAAGAAGGCGGAGAGTGTGTTAGCTAGGGTTGGAGAGAAAAACGAAAAAGAGAGAGAGGGAATTTGGAAAATGAAATGAAAAAATCTACTTTCGCTTTTTGTATAGATATTTTGAACGGTGGATAAGGTTGGTCATACGGATTGCAAATTTTTTTAAACAGTGGAGATTATGTTTGGGACTCTCATACGGATTGAGAAAAGTGTGTGAGTAGCATGTGTGTTTCTTTTTGTGTTAAAACGAACTCGTGCGTTAGGTTTATTTATCAACCTTCGAATTACAAAAATCTAAAAAATATTATATAAATTATAATAATTTTAGATATTATATCTATCTTCGATTATACATAAATTTTAATATATGAGAATGAACCAGAGAAATGAAAAAAAAAATTAAGAATTGTCCTTGACTTTCGATTAGACAAAGTTTTTAAGTCCAGTGATGGTAGATTTAGGGTTCCGATGGAGATTGCGACTTAGGGTAAGTGGTCATTAAGGATATTATGACGAGCATCGGTAGGTTTAGGGTTCCGGTGAAGATTTCGTCTTAGACGAAGAGGTCATTTAGGATAATATGACGAACATCCGTAGGTTTGGAGTTCCGGTGACAAAACGTGGTATCTTTAGAGTTCTGGTGAGGATTCCGACTTATCTTTAAGCAGAATATGACAAGAAGTGGTATCTTTGGAGTTCCGTTGAAGATTCTGACTTATTTTGGATATTGTTATCGAGATAGAGCTCTGGTAAAGATTTCGACTTAGTGAAAAAGGTCATTAAAGACATAATATGAACAATATAGGTAGGTTTAGGTTTAAGGTTCCGGTGAAGATTCCAACTTAGTGAAAGAGGTTATTAATTAAGGATAATTTAATCCTACATATAAATTGATCATAAATTCCTCAAATTTCGCTACAATTCAACTTTGATTTGCCCAATTTGGGTCCTTCGTGGGCCCCTCAAAGCAATAAAGACGATTTACCCAATATCTAAATATGTTAATACACAAATGAGAAAACTAAATGAGATCGAGAGATATTGGGTGAAATTGAGTAATATTAAAAAATAAAGAGCAAAATTGAACGAGACTGACTATTTGAAGTGAAACTGAGTGAGAAAAGTGAACACATTAAGCGAAATTTAGTGCATTCAACTGAAATCAAGTTAAATTGAAGGATACTAAATAAGATCAAACAACACTGAACGAGACTGATGAATATTATATGAAATCGGATGAGGTCAATCAATATTGAGTTCGAACTTACTAGTTAATCTTCGTTCTATTTTGAATTCAGTCAATTTTGTTCAATCTCACTATAAATCACTCAATGTTTCATCAATCTCACTTGAGTTCATTTAATATTCATCAATTTCACTAAAATTCACTCAATTTTTTATCGAACTCACTTGAATACACTCAATTTTGATCGATCTTACTCAAATTATATCAATTTACATCAATTTCACTCGATTCATTAAATTTATTCAGTCTCAATCAAACTTATTCATTTTTTCATCGATCTCATGATCTAACTCATATTCACTTAATATTCTTCGATCTCACTTAAGTTCACTCAATATTCATCGGTTTCATTCGACCTCAGTCGAAGTCACTTGTTTTTCATCAATCTCACTAATTAATCTTCGATCTATTTTGAATTCAGTCAATTTTATTCCATCTCACTAAAATTCACTCATTGTTTCATCAACCTCACTTGATACATACCCCCTAATTCACAAAGAAAAAACTAATAATTAGGATTCGTATACTTTCAGTTTTACTAAAATTTCGTTTAAATGCAATCAAATTCTCATTAAAAATTTGCAAATTACTTTCACATTATTATATTTGAAGTATCAAATTTTAAATTTTATTCAATGCAATCGCCTCAATTCAACATGATTGAATTTTCAATTTCCCCACTTTCACTCAAATTAGTTCAATTTTGGTGTATTTTCTTGATCCTACATTTAAATTGAACATAAATTCCTCTAATTTCGTTACAATTCAACTTTGATTTGCCCAATTTGGGTTCTTCGTTGGCCCCTCAAAGCAATAGAGACGATTTACCCAAAATTTAAACATGTTAATACACAAATGATAAAACTAAATGAGATCGAAATAATTTGAGTGAAATTGAGTAATACTGAAAAATAAAGAGCAAAATTGAACGAGACTGACTAATTTGAAGTAAAATTGAGTGAGACAAGTGAACACATTAAGCGAAATTTAGTGCATTCAACTAAAATCAAGTTATATTGAAGGATACTAAATAAGATTAAGCAATACTGAGCGAGACTGATGAATATTATATGGAATCGGACGAGGTCAAGCAATATTGAGTTCGAACTCACTAATTAATCTTCGATCTATTTTGAATTCAGTCATTTTTGTTCTATTTCACTAGAAATCACTCAATGTTTCATCAATCTCACTTGAGTTCATTCAATTTTCATCAATCTCACTAAAATTCACTCAATTTTTTATTGAACTGACTTGAATACAGTCAATTTTGATCGGTCTTACTCAAATTATATCAATTTTCATCACTTTCACTCGATTTCACTCAGATTCATTGAATTTCATTCAATCTCAATCAAACTCATTCATTTTTTTATCGATCTAACAAATCTAACGATATCAAACTATGACAAGTCATTGATCCGTATGCACTCGTCTAGATGTTTCAAAATTCCACTCTTTATTGTCTCACCAAAATCAAAAACCCAAAACTTCTCTGAGTGTTTAATTTACCCTAAACCGAAACCCATCCTCAAATCTTCATTTGAATGATTTTTGAAGCTGATGGAAATTGGGTTTGAATTGATAAGTAACCATATAAACCCTTGAAATGTAGAATAAATCTAGTGAGGTCGAACGGTATTGGATAAGGTTAATAGATAACACGTGAAATGGACTAAGATCGATAGGCATTCGGTTAAAATGATGGATAACTAGAGAAAATGATGGTACTAAGCTAATCTTTAAGATTTCCATAAATCGATCAAGTTGCTGGGTCGGAGATAAGAATCGTTCAGAATAAGTCGGAGTGTACACTTGAACTCTAAAGATACCACTTCTTGGCATATTCTGCTTCAGAATAAGGAGTCCTCCCCGGAACTATAAAGATACCATTTCTTGTCATTTTCATATTGAAGGTTGACAAATAAACCAAACGCACGAGTTCGTTTTAACACAAAAAGAAAAACACATGCTAGCTACTCACACACTTTTCTCAATCCGTATGAGAGTCCCAAACATAATCTTAATTGTCCAAAAAATTTTGCAATCCATATGACCAACCTTATCCACCGTTTAGAATGTCTATACAAAAAGCCAAAGTAGATTTTTTCTCTTCATTTTTCAAATTCCCTCTCTCTCTCTCTTTCGTTTTTCTTTCTAACCCTAACACACTCTCCGCCTCATTTCTCTATCTCATCTCCATTTCCATTTCTTTGTAACTCATCAGAGGAGAAACCCTAAACTTATCAGAGCATTTCGATTGTTGGTGGTGCTGATGGGACAAGTCCAGCAAAAATAAGAGCGTGAGTTCAACCTTTAAAAAATTTACTTTGTGCTTTGATTTGTTTTTGGTGGTAATTGTATTTCCTACTCTCTATTTGGATATCTTGTTCTTGTAAAACTGATCCTTTATAAAAGAGTTCAGTTACTCTTCTTTTCTTCTTCTTCTTCTTCTATTCCAATTTTGGAAAATTGATTTTCTAATATGGGTTATCTGTTTTTGCATATTGATGAGAATGTGTAAGGAGAGATTATGAAATATAGATCTTTACAACATCCCAATATTGTTAGATTCAAAGAGGTGGGCTTTGTGAATTCCTGTGTTGTTTCCTATAAATTTTACCGATTAGAATCTGGTGATTCTTATATATAATTTTTTGTACTCAACTGTGAAGTTCCCAGATCTTGTGAGAGTCCTCAATTGAGAAAAATGATGCTTATTAACATATGGAAAGGTAATTTCGAGTCTCTGTCTATCTTGAATATTAGGGTGTTTGTTTTATGCTCCTTAATTTGGGTTGAGTTTTTGATTTGGGTGTTGATGTTACAGGGGATATTTGAGTTTTCTGAAGTGGGTTACGACAGTACTAGCACATTTTGTGATTGACTTGGATTTTGTTCCTGATTTTTCCTCTGTAGTTGGTATGTAATTCAAACACTGTAAAGAAAAAAGTAATGGAAGTTGAGATTCAAGTCTTTAACTTTTTGCATACCCAGCAGCAGGACTGCAGTTGTTATGTAATTCAAACACTGGGATATTAACTTTTGGAGTGAAAGACTACGTCAGTCCAAGTATGAGTACATAAATGAGGTAAGTCTAATGGGTTGTGCAATTTTCTTTTTATAAAAGCTGATCAGTACTCTGCAATAGGTAAATTTGTTCTTCACTAATTAATCTCTTGTTTTAAATAACAGGAAGAGTTGTGCCCATACTTTTCATTGCCAAAGGTGTTATGGATGGCTTCTTTGATCTTGTAAAGAGGCTGTTTGATATTGATATTGAGGCAGCTGATGGCCTAGATCCAGTAATAGTTTCTTGTTCCCATTTTTCATTATTTGTTTGCTTTGAATACCATTTATTATTTTTGCATATCCAACTGGTTTACTTCTAGGTCTGGAACGATGATGTTAGATTTTACCGGATCAAAGATTCCTTAGGCAATCCTATTGCATATTTTTATTTTGATCCATATTTCCGTCCGTCTGAAAAAAATGGAGGGGCATGGATGGGTGAAGCTGTTGCAAGAATTCGTGCTTTTGCACGTGATGGTGCCTCTGTTAGATTGTATGTTGCTTATGTGGTGTGCAATCAATCACCTCCAGTAGGGGATAAGCCAAGCATTATGACATTTTGTGAGGTATAAACTCCCATTCGACCAATTTATTTTGTTTTTCTTCTATAGAGACTGACAAATCACGAACCCAACTGCATAGATTTTGTTATATATTTTTGTCCACAACTATCTTGCAATCAGAATTTTTCTAAATAAATGCAGGTTGAGATTCTTGTTGCATGAGTTTGGGCATGCACTCCAACATATGATCACCAAGGAAGACGAGAGTCTGGTTTCTGGTATGCGGGGTATAGAATGGGATGCTGTTGAACTGCCTTCTCATTTCATGGAGAATTGGTGTTACCAGAGGTGATTGTAAATCTTTCAAGCCATTATCAAGTAGTTTTTTTATGGCTCATCGCAGTTTGTTTCTATCGCTCATTCAGGTAGGTCTGCTGGTCATATGCCTTTACCTGATGCTACATGAATACTTTGTTAAGCCTTGCTAAACACTATGAGACTGGAGAGTCGCTCCCAGAAGAAGTTTATTTGAAACTCCTTGCAGCAAAAACGTTCAGTGCAGGCTCCAAAAACCTTTGCCAGGTTAGTTAATTGGTGCTCAATTAACTTAATTTGGTTTCATATCAGAAGTTTGTAACGACTATCATCGATACTAGTATCTCCTAACAATTAGCAGTGATCTGAACTTCTTATAAGATGATCGCACATTTATTCTTGAATCCTTTATTATCGTTTTGCAGATACTATTGGCAGGTACTGATTTGGAGCTGCACGTTAAGTACATTCCTGGTGGTGCAGAATCCATTTTTGATATTTATCGAAGAGTGAGCGAAAAGACTCAAGTTATCCAACCACTGCCAGAGGATAGATTTCTTTGTGCTTTCAATCATATCTTTGCAGGTGGATACGATGGATATGCAGCAGGATACTACAGTTAAATGGTTTATTCTTTCTTTTCGACTCAAAAATTGATCTTGTCATTCTTTCACATACAATTTAATTGAACTCACAAATCATATTCAAGCCATGTGTAGTAAGATTATCTGAGAAATCAATCACCTGAATATGTTAGCTGTACTAGGGTCATCTCTTCTAATAAGGTTTAATACCATATAATTATTCAAATTTTGCAGTGGGCCGAGGTGTTATCAGCTGATGCTTTCTCCGCATTTGAGGATGCTGGGTTGGACAATGAAAATGTAAGTGATTTGAAATATAATACTACCTTACCTCCGTCCCTAAAAAAGAGATACTACTATTATAGATTAAAATAAAAATGTGATGGTATCTGTTTTACTGGGATAGAACAAGTAGTAATAATTTTTATCAGTGCTACCGTGCATGGTTTAGAATTTATATCCTTCTAAGAGAGAGAGAAAAAAAAAGAAAAAAAAAGCTCAATTTATTATTATGTTGTTGTTTCTCCATCCTGTAAATTTGTTTGCATCTTACCGGCCGATGATTGAAAGTATAATACTACCTCTGTCCTATGAAAAAAGACACTTTTAACTTTTGATGTACTAGTATGAGCTATGTAAACTTTTGTTTTCCTGCTTTGATTTCCTTTTTGTGTATTTACGTTTTTGAACGTTAGTTACTTTGTAGTCCCGAATACTGAGAATGTCTTTGATTTACTTTGAATCAACACTGTTACATTACACTATCCACCCAAAGTTCCTTTGAATCAAAAGTCCTGGCAGTTTTGCAGAACTTTTATATTTCGAATTTAACATGTTTCTCTTTTTTATTTGTTCACTGATATGTAGGTAATAGACATGCTTCTGTTCAAGGGGATGGAAGAACTGAACAACTTTGTTGAACATGTGAAACAACGACATCATATAATTGGGTAGTATGTGATGGGGAACGAAAGACTTGTGCAGGATGTTAGGACCAAGGATCAAAAATTCTCTGACTTCCTTAAGAAGTTCTAGACCACCAACTTATTCTGAATATGAGAACAAGACCTAACCCATCCTGCTTTTCCGGCTTCTCCTATATTTTGTCCTGGCCAATATCGGATTACATGTTTTTTTGTTTTTCTTTTGTCCTGTAAACTTGAGGAATAAAATCAAACACTTGAAACTCTTGTTTGTGTTTCATCAAAAGTAAAAAGAAACTTTTGTCTGTCACGTTTTATATGCTCAATCAACTTTATTTCTGATTCACCTTCAGGTTGCTTGTTTGGTTTTATTTGGTACGATAACTGAGATAAACCGGACTGAGTACAGAAGATAGGATCAAAACTTTGTATTTTTTGACAACGAATTTCTACTTGTTAAGGAAAATTTGTAGATAAATTGCTATTAAAAGATAAAATAGAACTGATAAACACACTGAAGCAAAAAAAGTTATAACCAAATTATAATCAATTTAGTCGACTCATGTTAATTTTTATTTTCAATTTGTGCATCCAAACATTTGCTCATAGTGAATCAAAACATTGATTTGAACGAGTTTTCATGTTTTCATTGAACAAATCCTAATAAGATTGTTGGATTAATACTAAGATCTCAAATGTCTACTTCAAAAACTGACTTCTCTTTTGAAATGGTGGTGGCGGCTTAAACTTAGTTGCTGGGAGAGATTTTACCAAGTAATTCATTTTTTGGTTGCTACGAGTATGTGCCTCAAAGTAAAGAGCTACACGAGCACTTTTCTAGAATCTATATAGATTACTTGAAAAATGGATCCAGCGATCAAACACATCAAGCCATGGTTAAAAATTAGTTGACACAACTTTAAAGCAGCCAAACTATTTGGCAGTTGCAAGTTTTGTAGCTTAAACCCTTAAAACGACTAAAATATTGGGCTCTTGCTAACATTTAGAGCAACCAATTAATTTTCTGTTGCTACGAGTATGTGCCTCAAAGTAAAGAGCTACACGAGCACTTTTCTAGATGCTATATAGATTACTTGAAAAAAAGGATCTAGCGATCAAACACATCGGCCATGGCTAAAAATTAGTTGATACAGCTTTAAAGTATCCCAACTATTCGGCAGTCGCAAGTTTTGTAGCTTAAACTCTTAAAGCGACTAAAATATTGGGCTCTTGCTAGCATTTAGAGCAACCAATTTATTTGTGGTTGCTACGAGTCTGTGCCTCAAAATAAATAGCCACATGATCACTTTTTTAGCTTCTATAAATTACTTGAACAAAGGATCTAGCGATTAAAGACATTTTTTCGTGGCTAAATAAAAGTGGACACAGGTTTATAGCCGCCAAAATTTCTGGCAGTTGCAATTTTGGATGCTTAAACTCTTAAAGCGACTAAAATTCTGAGCTCTTGCTAAGATTTCGGTCGCTTAAACCCGTTTTCTTGTAGTGATATATCTTTCTAAACCCTAATAGCCAACTTAAAAGGAGTGATAACTAGATTCTGAATTTCCTCGATGAAAGTCGTAGTAGTAAAATTCTGATGGTATTAAGAACCAAGCTAGAAACGTTACATTATGAGAGTTTCTCTCTCCTTTTTCCAGAAAAGATTCTCTAAACTCCATTTTCTTCATCCCTGATTCCTGCTAGGTTCTTTGTTTTCCCTTAGTTTTTTCTTTTCCTATTGATCGGAAATCTTTTAGATTTTCATGTAGTTCTCAAACTTCCATAAAGAAACCTCTCAAAAAGTTCCATCAAATTTCCCAACGGGACGCCAGTCGGATCGGGTCAAATGCAAAACCGGGTCGTGCACTACCAGACTCCACACAAACATAACATATGGTCATAACAATCCTACTAAGAGGCAAGGCTTTTGGGAAGAGTTAAACAATATATGCAGTTTATGGCATTTACCTTGGTGTATTGGTGGTGATTTTAATACCATTCTTAAAACCGAAGAAAAGAAAGTTTGTATAAAGATAACTAAGAGTATGAAGGATTTTTCTACTTTTATTGCTCAACATGATTTCATTGATCTTCCTCTTAAGGGCGCCAAATACACTTGGTCGAATAATCAAGATAATCCAATTACGTATAGATTGGACAGATTCCTTATTTCCTCATTGAGCTTAAATTCCCTCTTGCTTCTCAACTTGCTAAATCTAGGCCTACCTCAGATCATATTCCCCTTCTTTTAGATCTCTCTGATCCCTCATGGGGACCTAGCCCCTTCATGTTTGAAGTCTTGTGGTTTTTGGTGAATGGTTTTGTCGAAACGTTGGAGAATTGGTGATGCAGTGGATAATAAAGAAAAGAAAGAAAAGAGAGGTTCTGTTCAGACTTCAAATATTCCTAGGAATATCGACTACGAACAACGATAATTACTTAGACTTCGGTTTCCCGACTTTAAGTAATAATCGATTAAAGTTGAACAAGTTTAAGAAATTAATTCTTATTAATCAAATTCAACTGCTTAAAACAAAATACGAAGGACTCTTTTATAGACTTGGAGAAAAACCCTAACTTGCTAGTCAAGAAAGGATGGAAAAAACCCTAAACCGACTGAAACCCTAATTTGCTATTTTTGGCAAATTTTGATCGACCAAAAATAATGAAAATACTCATAGAATAAAACTATTTGTCGCAAACGGCGACCCAAACGATATCATAACGAAGAAATTATTAACAAAACAAAAACTTTTAGCAAAAACGTCCGTTTGAAACCCTAAACGATAAAATTTGACTAAAATATGAAGACCATGAGACGAAATCGTGTCATGTCTTGATCGTTGGCCCGTTTCCAATCAAAATGGACCCCTCATGAACTAAATTACGACAATTGGTGGAACTCTTTCTGTATTGCAGGTACCCTAAGTTGTGCTTTTTGGATGAAACTCAAAGCTTCGAAGGAGTTACTGAAAGTTTGGAATAAAGAAACTTTTGGTCATACATCTACTCAACTAAACAACATTCTTTCAGAAATATAAGTCTTAGATACTGAAGCTAAGACTCTTTTCTACCTGAAGAGAAAGTTAGAGACAAAATCAAATTAAAGTCTGAATTTGAAAGGATCTCTTTGATGGAAGAGACGGATTGGAGGATTAAATCAAAGACTAAATGGTTACAAGAGGGTGATAGAAACACTGCTCATTTCATGAGAATTGCTCCTGCAAGGAGAAGGTACAATAGAATTAGGCAATTGTATATTGATGATGTACTAACTTTTGACTGATAGATTTCAGTTGCAGAATCACATTGTTAGATTTTACAAGAGTTTGTTCACTGAGGAGCATATCATTAGACCCGATCTTGAAGATATTGAATTTGACAAGATTAGTTCTAATGATTCTACTTTCCTTGATGCCTTATTCACCGAAGATGAGGTTTACACTGCCAGTAAAGAATTGGGTCAGGACAAGGCACCAGGGCCTGATGGATATCCTATAATGTTTTTCTTAAAATGTTGGAGATTTCTAAAAAATGATATTATGCAAACTATTCAGGAGTTTTGTAGCAATGGCTCCATTGATGCTAGGCATAATTCTATTTTTATTTCACCAGTCCCTAAAAGAGACTATATAGAGACTGTGAAGGATTGCAGGCCTATTTGCCTTCTTACTAGTG
Source organism: Papaver californicum (assembly GCA_023531435.1). Taxonomy (NCBI): domain Eukaryota; kingdom Viridiplantae; phylum Streptophyta; class Magnoliopsida; order Ranunculales; family Papaveraceae; genus Papaver; species Papaver californicum. Next base: position 706,263 of record JAJJMC010001074.1, read on the forward strand.
TTTATAAGATCATATCCAAGGTTCTTGCTTCTAGACTTAAGTTGATTGTAGATAAATTGATTTCTCCTGTACAGTGTACCTACATTGAAGGAAGGAAGATCATTGATGGTATTTTAATTGCCAATGAGCTTGTTGATTCCAGACTAAGTTCAGGTAAGCCATGTTTAATTTGTAAAATTGATCTTGAGAAAGCTTTGATACAGTAAACTGGAATTATTTGGAGATGGTTATGCAGAAGATGGGTTTTAGCGATAAATGGTGTACTTGGATCAAGTTTTGTTACTCAACTGCTTCTTTTTCAGTTCTTATTAATTGATCTTCTTTTGCTTATTTTAAAAGTACTATAGGTGTTAGGAAGGGAGACCCTATTTCTCCTTTGCTCTTTAATATTGCCATGGAAGGATTTTCAAGATACTTGGATAAAGCAACAAATTTGGGGTTGTTCAGCGGCTTCTCTAATATTCAGAATGGGATTCGAATAAATCACCTCCATTATGCGGATGACACTATTTTTTTCCTTGATAATAGTAAGGTGGAATTGCATAACCTTTTCAACATTTTGAATTGTTTTGATTACGTTGCCGGGTTGAAGATTAATACTTCAAAGACACGACTACTCCCCATCGATAACTCTCCTGATTTAAATTCATGGGCTCTTGAACTTGGGTGTGTCACTGATACGATTCCTTTCATATATATTGGAATGCCTCTTGGATATAAGGCCACTGCTAAAGCTATTTGGGATCCTATTTTGCTTAAGTTCGAGAACAAGCTTTCGGTCTGGAGACAACGTACTCTTTCTAAAGGAGGTAAACTTGCTTTACTTAAATTTGTTCTTTCTTCTCTCCCATTGTATTATTTTTCACTTTTCAAAGCTCCAATTTCTATCATTCATCAATTGGAAATGAAAATGAGAAACTTTCTTTGGAAGCATAAACCCGGTGCTAAAAGTTCTCATCTTGTCAATTGGATAATGGTTCAGGTTTCAAAAATAAGAGGTGGTTTGGGGGTCTTAAATCTTCATCTAATGAACACTGCATTGTTGGCTAAGTGGTGTTGGAGATTTGGTGTAAAGAAGAATCACCTGTGGTATAAGATTATTACAGAGAAGTATGGGACTAATACTTCAAACTGGATTCCTGGTAAAGTTAGTTCTTAATGTGGCATATCATGTTGGAAGTCTATTGCAGAAACAAGGCATTTGGTTAATGCACATTCGAACATTACTATTCATTCTGGAATTAATGTCTCATTCTAGCATGACAAATGGTCTGGAAATGACACTCTCTCAAATGATTTTCTAGATTTATTTAGGCTTGCAAAAGACAAGTTTTCTTCGATAGCTAAATATATATCTGCAGAAATGAACTGGTCTTTTGATTTCAAACATAAGACTTTTGGATATTGAAGTTGATCAGTTTGCCTTGTTGATGCTTCGTATTGGTTCGTCTCCTCCCATGTTAGATAGCGCTTCTGATTTTAGAAGATGGTCTGTTGGCAACAACGGAGTGTTCTCAGTCAAAACACTTTATTCTAAGCTAATTGAAAAAGAAGGTTTGGATAACTTCCCCCACCCTTTCATTTGGAACCCAAGTATACCTCCAAAGATAACCTTCTTCATGTGGTGTGCTACCCATGGAAAACTGAATTCTATGGACATGTTGTTACGAAAAGGAATTGTCCTTGATGACTGTTGTATCATGTGTGGCAATGCAAAAGAAACTGCAGACCATCTCCTTATTCACTGTAAGGTTGCTTATAGGGTCTGGGCAATGCTTACTCCCATTGATTGGGCATGGTCTTTTCCCTCTTCTATGTTTGGTTTAGCTAAATGCTGGTGGTTTGGTTTCCATGGTAGTTCAAGTAGAGATTTATGGAATCTAATTCCAGCTGCAGTGGCGTGGGTGATTTGGTGTGAGCGGAACAATAGAACTTTCCAGGAGAACTATACCTTCAAAACTGATACTGATCTTGGCATTGATGCTAAGTCTCTAGTTTTGGCTTGGTATGCGGCGGCGCGACATAGAGTCCACATCAACCTAGCAAGTACTGTATGTAACTGGGACTCTGTTCTTGTGTAATATTTTCTTTTCTTTTCCTTTTTGAATTATTCTACCTCTGATAATATAATTCTTCTGTACATTCTTTTCTTAATAAATTTTCTATCTTCTGATCAAAAGAAAGATATATACTGGGTCACTGATTTAATGAGTTATCGTTTTACCTACTCAATGACTCACCTACCTAGTTCATGGGCTATAAATAATAATTGAAAAAGGTTAAATATGAAATTTCGGTCAATATCTATTGATCAAAATCAATTGGATTATGATTAATAAAACCATGGATTTTGAATAAGAAAAGCCTAAAAAAACTGAGTTTTTGATTCTAAATTGCATTTCAAAGATCAATAAATAGCAAGAAAAGTGGTTAATTGTTGCATATTTAAAAAGTGGCTGAAAGTATTGTACTCCCTTTGCTTTATATTGCATATAACCTTTATGCAAATTTTGATAAAATTTGATCCTCTTAGAGCGTCCACAAGGGCGCGAGTAAAACACGGACCAAAGATCAAATATCCTTTTTGGTCCGTAAATGTGTACCGTAGAGACGCGACTGTATTTGAGGTTTAGTCGCCAAATTCCACTGTAGCAGAGTAGATTTATGAATTTTTTCGGAGTAAACATAGTTTAGTCGGGCAGGCTCGTAGTGTACCGCCTGACATCAAGCGGTGTCGCAGCGTACCGCATGGAACAAAGCGTTATCCTAAGACAACGCTTAGAAACACAGACGGTATCCCAGGAATGCGCCTGATCAAGCGGTAGCCTAGAATAACGCCTGACGAAACGGTGCTCTAGGCTCACGCCCATCAACAGGCGCAACGCTAGAATGCCGCTCAGTTGGAGCGTAATCCTAGGATACTTCCTACAATGAAACGAAGCTCTAGGACTCCGCTCAGATATAGGCGAGGCTGAAGAAGAAGCAAATGATAATAGGGCGGGCTGCTAGCATCTCGCTTGGAATTCCAGGCGGGGCGCTAGCACACCGCCCGCCCCATTCTACTCACACGTTCGAGTCGCACAAGCGCAACTCCTTCAGGCACGTTGCTAGCCCTTCGCCCAATCAGACGTGATTCTGGGATACCGTCCAATACCAGGCGTTACGTTAGGACTCCGCCCACATCGAGCGTTACACTAAGATTCCGTCTCGTGCAAGCGTTATCTTAGGATTTCGCCCGTTTCCAGGCGCATCGCTGGGACACCGCCCAACATCAGGCGCATCGCTAGAACGCCGCCCGACTATGCACGGCTGTTCTTGGGCCGGACCAAAATCTAAAAATTTTAGTCTTTGGTCTTTTACTCTAGTCGACCCATTGTGGTTGCTCTTATAATACCATTTCCTATCTAAAAAAAAGAGGAAGAGAGATAATTTCAAGGGACTTAATCCCTTCAATTTTTTTTAAAAAAAGAAATCGATTTCAAGAAATTAGTTTTGAGATAAGAAAAATAAAAATACTTTTCGAGATTTTTTTTTAATAAGATAAATAATAAGACGACAAAAAAGATTAACAAAGAAAACGAAACCTTTTTTTTTTTCCATTTTTCTTTCCAGTGTTCTCCTAATACGAACTTTTTTTCGTTTTTTTTTTTATTTTCACAATCAAATCTTTTAGTTAAAAAAATGAAATCGTGAAATAATTTCTCTAATGAGGAAACAATATATGTACTGAGAAACTGCTGGAACAGGGGTTCCAACATTCCCTATACATAAAACTTGTTATTTCCCTTAAACAAGGTTAAGCAATTCTTTTTACACATGTCCTAACAAATATCAATATTTTAATTAAGGGAGCAGAAAATTAAATAGAAAACTAAGTCATGAAATTTAAGTTAAGGGATCCGTTCCCTTTAATTAAAAAAAAGTGGAGAAAAAAACAAATTTAGACATTTTTAGTTTCATACTGTTTGGGTTTATAAAAAAATTGGTACGAAAATTGTGAGATAGTGTAAGAATAACTATGTCAAAAAATCTTCCCTCATATTTTTTTTCACTCTGACCTTGTTTTTTTTCCTTATCTTATCTATCGCAAATTTTTTTTTTCAACCGTTCACTAGAAAAAAAACCCATTAAAATGCTCTTCTATAACAAAAGCAAACATAAAAATGAGTGTTATATTTGACATTGATCAATTGCTCACGACATAAATAGCTTGTAAGGAGCTGAACAAGGTGCAAAAGAATATTTTCTGGAGAAAGGATATTAAAAACTCAAAAAAGTATTTTCATCAGGTCTTGATATTCTATATGTAACCCAAAAGTTTGGGCGGTCTTGGCTCTATGAATATGTGGCTATTTAATAATGCTATGATAACCATAAAATGGTCGAAATTGTTATAAGATAAAGAATTTTTATGGTCCACTTCCATGAGGGCCAAGTATACCAAGGATCAAAGATGTCCTCGAGATAACTACAATACCAAAGATAAATGACTCCTGGATTTGGAAAAGAATTCTTAAAGGAATAACAAACATTTAAGACAACAATATTTGGAAAATAGAGAAATCTGGTTCAATCATGATGAATGTATTATTATCATGAGTACCCCTTACAACTTGTAGAAAGAAGAAAAAATTGCTACAATTTTTTTTTTTACCGTCAACTCTCTTTATAAGGTGATAGACACATTTTTGTGTCTAAATTTTGCACCTTAATTTCTAGTGAGTTAGTATTCGATTTTGTGTCTATTACGTGTTTCTATGCTTTTGTAGGTACATTAGAAGAATAAAGATTTGTGGAAAAATTGGCTCAAAAAGTGTTCAAAGCACCCGGGAAAATGGATCAAGGCACCCACACTTTGGATTGGGGCACCCTTGGATCGGGATGAGCTGGATCGGACCAACTCAGCGGGTCAACTCGGCCCAGTCAATTCGGTCAAAGTCAGTTGACCGAGTCAAACCTTCATCGGGACAGTTTCATCGGCAGCAAACTTCTGATTTTCAAATCAGATTTTCTTTGCGATTTCAGCGCAAATTGGGAGTTACCCAATCTAATTCAAGGTTCGTAAAATCGATTAGAAGCTCTAGAAGCCGAAGATAAGGGCCAGAGGAGCATGAATTTGGACGGGAACAGGAATACATCCCTGTTTTGGATTGGCATCAAATTCTCGTCAAACTACCGAGTTATAATGGGATTAGAACATCCTAGAAGACTCCAAAGGCCTATATAAAGAGTTTACAAGCTTCAGAAATAAGGTACGCAGCTCCAGGATCAAGTTTTCTATTTTCCGGCTAACTCTGTCAACGCTGCTACACCGGCCGTCACCGGTGTTCATCCTCACCTTCACCGAAGAAGACAGCTCACCCACACTTTTATCTGTTGCAAAATTTAAAATCTCTGTTGCTATTTCTCACTGTTATATTCTTGGTTGAATTGGGTTGTAACAGTTGGAACTGATTCTGTAACGTGTGTTCTGCGTTACTGTTTAGCTGTTACAGCGTTAATCAATCTTGTAATCTTTCTTTTGAGCAATGAAATCAACTTTTGAGCAAGTTTTCTTCACCATGGGCTAAGTCTAATTACTGGGATGATGGATAAGGTAATTTTCTCAATTTTATGTGATTTAATTATTTTCTAATAATTATTTATAATTCTTTTATTATTAAAATTGCATAGTTTTGAATAGTAAAAACGGTTTTCTTTCAACAGTTGTGCTTTTGCTTGATGGATTATGCTTAGTTAATTAATTTTGATAGTCCATGCTTGTGATTTACCTCTGTTTGTTAGCATAACAAAACCAACTTTGGTAATTATTTATGCTTTAATTAATTTAAAAAGAATTATCTGATTAATCACATAGGTTGTTAGATTTACCTGATTCCTGATTCCTGGTACGTTTAAAATTATTTAAAAATCATATTTAGTTTATTTAGTCTTTTTCTTACTCCTGGAATTTTCTAGAATTAGTTTAAATCATTATTTTTCTAAAATCATTACCTTCACAAGTTCGAGTAACGAACTCTTTATTTACCACTTCTAAAATTACATCATAAGGAAAAAATGGATAGAAAGTACAGAAGTGATTCTTATTATACTGATTGGAGAAAAATTTGGAAAAAGTATACTACTCTAATCATTCAGTTGTTTATATGGAAGTTTGACCATGTAATTTTTCTTACTAATGCTAAAATCTTAAGCATCCTTAAATACATTGGTCATATATATAACTCTTGCAAGTATGGGGAGAAATCTCTAACCCATTTGTTCATGGAATGTCCCTTTGACATTTTTGTTTGGCAGAAGCTTATTGGTCTGACGGATATCTATATGGTTCTTCGACTAACTTCCATGATCGGATGAACTGCTAGTTTAAGATCTGGATAAAATAAAAACTTGGTCCACTACTCTTTCTTTTGGGTGTTGATTTATCTGAAAGGCCACATGTGACTTAATCTTCATGGGAGTTATTAAATATTTAAATACTGATTAGACTGTTAAGAGTATAAAATAACACTTGTGCTCCTATAACATGGTTAATAATAACCAATGACATATACTAAATAATCTCTTCTACAACAGGGATGCTAGAACTGTTAGTGAAAACATGATTGCTACACATAGAGAAAATTTTAGCATAATAATAAATTTTTATATTTTGTAGAAACCTGACATTCTTACCAACAACATTGCACTAGTAGCTACTGACTTTGCAAGATAATGGGTTGGAGCTAGGGATATCCTGGGTAAAACAAGGTGTTGACCTTGCCTTAAACTGGGCCAAAGATTTGCAACAAGTTAATGTGGATTTTGAAGCGAAAGACATAAATATTCTCAGTTTTTCAAAGAAAGTTATGAAAGGGAGGTCCAAGGAAGATTTTCTATGAATTATCGTGGTAGTATGCATTTAAGAATCTCTTTTGCTTTAAAAAATATTAGATTAACTCAAAGACACCATAATATGCATGTAGCCCATGTAGCAAGTATTTATAATAGATCTTTTTTTTATGTCTTTAATTGGCGTGTGTGTTTAGTAATCTTCAAAACATCAGTACTGTAGGTGCTGAGCTTCACAGAGCAACTCAATTGGAAGTGGTTTTTATCCTTTATTTTCTTATATTTTTTTTTATTCTTGACACTAATTTCATTGAGCAGAATACAAATCTCACCTTATATCTGAGCTGGGTGTAAATCTCGCTTTGTATAACTTGTGTATTTTTTTTTTTTGTTGATGATTGAACATTGTTTCATCGGCCAATCCGGAAAACCCAGAAATACATCGTAGTCTGTTCTTAGGCAAAACTATCAAAGGGTTCACGAAGAAATTCTAGCTGGGGCATGGCCGCATGGCATGGCCGCATGGCTTGGCCAAGTCTTCTGACCAAGTCCCACCCTGCAAAATATAGTAGATCAAAAAAACATAGTAGATGAAAAATACTGAAAATAAGGAAAACAAAAATAAAAATAAAAGAAAAGTGACGTTCCGTTCCGTTATCACATCGTTTGAGAAAGAGTAGCAAGTAAGGACTAAAAAACAGAATAAAAAGGATAGAGAAAGAGAAAAGAGAAACAAACCCTCAATATCGATGGATTTGCAAAACATTCAGACACGAGAAAAGCTCGAGTAAACTCCGGCATCAAACATCTCTCTATTCATTTCATTAAGAAATTTTCCATGTGAAAGAAAAGAAAAAGTACTGACTTTTTAATCTGAAGAATTTTTCTTCTAGTTCTACTGTTAGAAATTGAAGAAATATCAGGTGGTTTGTAGACCTTATTGGGGGAATTACTTACTTATTAAGGAAACTGCAAAATTTATTATCAAATTTTGCTAAGATCCGAGGAGGTTTGGAGTTAAAACTGGGTTTTATGGATGGTGTGAAATGATTTATGAGAAAAAGATCAGGTTTTTTTTCCCGGTAAAGAAATAAATTGATTTTTCGAACAAATTATCTGGTATTTGGCATTTGATGGTAATTTCTTGGTTCCTTAGTTGATTATTGTGTTTCCTTATTAATTTTCTTGAGGTTATTTGGTTTCTAGAATTTGGGGCTTTTGAGGGTTTTGATTAATATAATTGATTAGGTTTTTGAGAAGTATTCTTTATGTATGATTCAGGTTGGGGAATTTACTTGTTCAAGTCTCCCGAGTTCTATCTGTATGTATTCGTTTTGAATATTAACCATTTTCTGTTCAATCTTTGCAGTATGGGTGGATAGTCTAAGCTTTTGATTGTATTGCCGTCTTCAAATCTCAAGTTTTCGTCGCCAAGTTTTGGATTGGATTCCTGTGAACATTTTACTCAAAATGCTTGTAAGTATTAAATGGCCACCTTTATCAAAGTTTTGATTCGAATTTTATCTTTCTTGTTTCTGTTGTTGATGTATTTCTAGTCTAGAGCCTTGAAATAATTTGGTACTCCTAAATTATGTTATTCAAAACAGAAAACACAGTCCAAAATTCGAATCCATGATGCTGATATCTGCGCAGACCAATTTGATAAGATACCTGATTCTGTAGTACTGATAATCCTCAACAAGATTGCTGATATTCGGACCCTTGGTCGTTGTGCTGCTGTCTCCAAGCGGTTAAACTCTCTCGTACCTCTTGTTGAAGATGTCTATGTTAAGATCGATAAGGTTGTTAGCATCGACGGCGATAATGATGAGACGCTATATTCCCAGAAGCCTCCTAGTCTATTCACCAACTTCCTCAAGCTGTTTTTTACTCTTTTGAAGCCCTTCCACCATCTCAATAATGGGAACGACGGAAATAAATTCTTTTTTCCTCAAGTCTCGCGACACACCTCACACACCCCTGATCAAGTTCTCAAGAATTTCCATCACATCCACAATTTACGTATTGAATTACCATCTGGAGATGTGGGCACTGAAGATGGAGTTATTTTGAAATGGAAAGCTGAATTCGGAAGTACCCTTCAAAATTGTGTTGTTTTTGGAGGTACTCAGATTGACAGAAAACCGGGTACAGATGAACGACCGTTTGAGGACAATGGTAGCATACCTGAATCGTTTTACACTAATGGGGGTTTAAAACTACGTGTAGTGTGGACAATTAGCTCACTGATTGCTGCCTCGACGAGGCATTACTTACTGCAACCAATAATTAAGGACCACCCAACACTGAAGACTGTGGTCTTAACTGATGCAGATGGGCAGGGGACACTGAGTATGGGAGGTCAGCAGCTGAGGGAATTTAGGGAAAATCCGTTGATTGCTTCAGCATCTTCAAGGAGGACCCAGGTCCCGGCTTCTAACATGAGATTGAGGTATGCTCCGTTTCTCGAGCTTCCTGAAGGGATGGGAATGCAAGGGGCAACCTTGGTAGCGATTAAACCATCAGGAGAAGGCAGTGGAAAAAGTAAAAAGGAAGTAGATACATTTATTTGTGGAGCATTTGATGGGCCGTTTAAGGCAGCTGTAAAGGCACTGGTTAAGCGAAGGACATATCTTTTGGAGATGAATGGTTTTTAAAATTACCTCTACATACACTGATACACGTCCAATGGGTTCGTTATAGATCGTCGAGATGGAAATTTCTATTTTAGGTCGAACTGATAAGATGGGCTAATCTCTAGTCAGCCAAAATTTAATGGGTAGAAGAAAGTAAGGGTGGCATGTGTTCGTGAAAGAGATGTGGATTGTATCTCCTCTCTTCCATATCCTTCTTTTCGTGTTTTTTTTTGCTTCAATTTGTGTATAATGTTTAAGCACAATGTAAGCACTGTTAAAGCTCTCTGATTGTATCTAAAGATAGTGACGTGAAGAAAATGAGAATCTCTTAGCACATATGTTTATGTCTTGACTATCTCGTTATTGTGCGAGTTGAATTCATGTTGTAATGTACAAGGAAAAGATGGGGAGTCTCAAATTTCAGACTTACTTGGTTATGCGATGGAGTGCGTAACTTGAGGTATCTGAAGGTTTGCAAGTGACAGTTTGGTTGATTTCATTCATGAGTGTCAGCAGTGCTAGCCAACTAGTAGACTCATAACTGTCCAATGTACTAATGCAATCAGATGCCTAGTCTTTCTAGGCTTGCAGGCAAATCAGTAGACGAGGCTTCTGTATATAACCTGCTGGTAACACTGTTTCCCAGTAGTTACTGACCTTGCTTTGGAAGGATATTCCTTCCTTGATATGTAGTTGTTTGGACTGGGGGAAAATACTTGGCAGAATGACAATCAGTAAATCATAATTACAAAGTAATTACTTAGATTTTGATATTGAGTTAGCTGTATTAGGGGCGTCAAATTAAGCCCCGAAATTATTGGACTAGCTAGAAATAAGATGTGTATCAAGAGCTGAGACTAGTGTAAACCAATAAATTATAATTGCAACAGAAAACTGGAACACAGTATGTTAGAATTGGACACAGGAAGGGGAAAATTGTATAATAACCTACAAAATTCAAGTACTTTGTGCTTTACATCTGTGAGGTGCCCTTGTTTTCTGCCGCCTCACCTAGTTTGGAAATTAAGATAGCGAATAGAGAAGGCAAAGACCAATGCATAGAGAACAGCAAAGCCGGCAGTGGCACATGCTACAAGAGGCAGCATATCATGGTGAAAGCCAAATGAAGTTTTCAAAAATTCCTTCAAAGGGACTTCCAATCCGTCGTATGTTAACAAGGAAGTGGTCACATCTCCAAATTGGGAGGTCACTAATCCGTTGAGTGTCCAGGCAACAGGGCATCCCCAGTAATACCACCTCCACCACACTGGGAGGCTCTGCAAATAAACAAGTTGTTTTAATTCATGTTCATGATATAGTTACGGATATGTATTAAATGATATTTGGTACTTACTGTTTTAGGGATCAAAAAACCAGCAAAGAGCATCCAAACTCCATAGAAAGCGGCAGCCACGACTGCGGCTAAGGTTGCATTGGGAGTCAAAGCAACTGTCATCATCCCATAGTATGTGTAGTATAAGAAGGTGAAGAACATGAAGAAGAAGAACCATAAGAACTTTATGATTGTCCATTGGAATCCTAGTGTGGAATAGACGATGAGTGCGTACATGACAGACTGCACCAATATGTAGGGAAACTCCACTAACAGCTGCATCAATTACCAGGTATGCAAATTTAGTAAATATGGTTTTTATTTTCTTAACAGCAAGAGTGAGATTGATAGTTTGTAGTTCTATTTTTTATCTTTAAAGCTCGTGGGTGATTTACCTGGGCTAGGGCATAAGGAAGAGCAGAATACAAGCCTGCTGCTCGCTCTCTATAGAAAACACTTCTCTCTATGTCTACTACTGGCTGCACTGATGAGGCACTGTTGACACCAAGGAAGATAACCGCAGTGAACATTGATCCCATAGCATTTAGAAAATCTTGTTGCTTCTCACTGTTAACACAAAACTGGCATGGGTTAGTAAACAGATAAGTGGAGAGAGTTTCTCAGAATTGTGTTTTAATGATAGTGCTTACATTTTACCACCCATTTGCCAAAATATACTTCCAAAAAGGAGAGCACAAATGACAGTGAAGAAAAAACGGATAGCATTATATTCCGGGTTCCTCCAGTAAGACCAGTGTTGCTTCCAAAGACAAGCTTTAGTTTGAACCCAGAATGGCTGGGAAAACTTAGTCTTAAAATGGATATCTTCTGATCCTGGGACTGGTTTCTTCAAGTTCTCTATCATTTCTTTGTTTCTTTGATGGAGAGAGCTTTTAGAATAAATTTCTGCAAAGTCTACACCAAGCAGATTTTCTAAACCCACTGAACTAGCCTCCAACATCCATGTTGCTGGGTTGTATCCAGGTGTTATCTTAGTGACTCCGTCAATTTCCTCGAAGTAGTTGACTAGTTCTTGAGAGTGTTTTCCAAGCGGACCTGCATAGATCACTTGCCCTCCACGTTTCATGAGTAATAACTGTTTATACGAAAATCACACGGAAAGTTAAAAATAGGACAAGAGGATTCCATTAGTCTAATGATTTGTGTTCATTTTGAGAATGTGACTTGCCTCATCAAAAGACTCAAAAATATCAATGCTGGGTTGGTGAATGGTGCACACAACGGTTCTACCCGTGTCTACCGTATTTCTGACAGTTCGCATAACTATGGCCGCAGCTCGGGCATCTAAACCTGATGTTGGTTCGTCCATAAATATAATGGAAGGGTTGGCAACAAGTTCAACAGCAATTGTCAATCGCTTTCTCTGTTCTGTAGAAAGTCCTGAAACTCCTGGGACACCTACTAGTGCATCCTTCAGGCTGTTCAATTCTACCAACTCTATCACCTCTTTCACAAACATCTGCATAAGGTATTGAGCTATGTTTATTGATCAAATAAGGGAGCAAATTTGCATAGAAAACTTTACAGTGCAAGGAAAATTTACCTCTCTTGTCTCTATGTCAACATTGGAAGGAAGTCGGAGCCAAGCTGAATAGAGAAGGGACTCATACACAGTAAGGTTGGGAGAATGAATATCATTTTGTTCACAATAACCGCTAATACGTGAAAACGTTTCCTGCTTCTTTGGGTATCCTGAGATGGTGATCGATCCTTCAATATAACCACCTGTTTTCCTTCCTGTTAAAACATCCATTAGAGTCGTTTTCCCAGCACCACTAACACCCATCAAACATGTCAGAACACCTGGCCTAAAAGATCCAGTTACTCCTTGTAGAAGTTGGAGACGGTCCTCAGGAAACCCTCGGTCTTTCATTTCCTACCAAAAACAAAACGATCAAACAATTTATTCTTTGCTAAAACCGCTTAATGCTTGTTGGAATGGTCAGTGTTAGCACTTACGGCTGGCATGTCAACATAGTAATTCACATTTTCAAATGCCATGCCCAGGGGTTTAAATGGAAGCACCATTCCTTTCTTCTCAGCCATCTTATTCTCACCTGAAGATCACGGTAAATCTAATCAGCTCAGAAAGACTACACTAATATAATTTGGCTTTGTTAGCCCTCGTTTTACAATATGTGAATCATGCTATACCAGAATCTTGGACTTTGATATTTGGCTGTCTCTTCTTCACGCTCGGCTCCCCGTTACTGGTTTTATCCTCATCGGAGATAGATACTTGACGCTTACCAAGAGCTGTAGAAACAGTTGTAATAAATATATACGTATAGAGAAAAATTATTCCACCATGACCAATATAATAAAGTAGTGAAGAACTCTTCAACTTACGATTTAAGTATGTGAGGGCTAAAGTGTATAAGATGTTGAAGAGAACGTTGTATGCTGCCAGAACTCCAATTCCTATCCAATACCAGCTTTCATCAGTAAATATTCCCCTAAGCTTGAGAATTGCTTCTCCTCCCTGCATAAGTTCACCACATTTTTCATCATAGAATTTTCGAATATCGTCACCAATATGTTACTGCATTACAGATTGTTGACGTACCGTGCCCCATCTACTGGCCAAAAACTCATTTACGGAAATTGCATTTTGGGCATACGATAGAGGAGATGTCCAGTATCCCCAAATCCACCAGCTATATATGTCCTCTGTCATTTTTTGTTCAACCAAAGAAAAGCAGTCTCAAGTACAAAATGGAAGCTACCTGATGAATGATTAGACACAAGGTTTGCTGCTTACACTATGAATTGATTCAAGAGATAGTTGCTCACCTCTGGAGACTACAAAACCACCTAAAACAAAAATAACCAGTAGAGCAAAAGCTCCAAATGTGCTTGCAACAACTAGGGTTCGTCCAACTGCTGCGATGAAGCGGAAGAGGGATAGTGACATTTGGTGTAGGTTGAACATTAGAAGCAACTGACGAAGGAACCTGAAAGAAAAAAAATTAAGCAAGAATTTGCCAGAAATGAGTACCAAAACAAATCTTTTGAATGACTATGTAATGGGTTTAATCGCCGGGACAAACCTCTCTGGACTAGGTGCCATTCCAGTTGTGTAGTATGTGAGGATCACCCAAACAGAAGATTCCATTAGTGAAATGGGTATTCTTGCGATAAATGTTGGAAGCGTGTATGCCCAAGAAGCGAAGAACATTGCATCCCTTTGCTTGTAAAAAACTGGCAACCTTGCAATTGTCATTTGCATCTCAGCCAGTCCATTAAACATATTGTTCACTAGTCCAAAGAAAAGAACACCCATATAATTCTGTGCGCCTTGTGCTGTGTTGGGATTCATCTCTGTCCTTAGGAAAACTGTCATGGTTATTGCTGCAACTACTGTAATCTGCCGAAATAAGGAGGCAACAAACTTCGATTAGCTCGACTACATAATTCTGACGATTATTATCTTAACAGTTGTAGGCTTGTAAGATAGTAGGTGTTGTTTCTCTCACCTGTATGACTTTGAAGATGTAAATGAATGAGCTTCTCTTCATAAGCAGAACTTCGCGATCGAAAGATGCTTTAAAGAGTTCTTTGTTGGTTAGTCCATACTTCTGTTTTACCAGAGCAGCTGGATGACACATTGATTTGTCGTAAGGAATATCAAGAGAAGCTTGTAAATCCTTCCCCACATGGAATGACCAGAATCCAAGACAGAATTCGTCAACCGAGATATAACGATATTGTTGCTCCTTATCATACCAATACTGTTCTTGATCTTTCTTGGAAGTCACCTGTTTTTTATCATACATATGTTCTAGTTAATCTCGCCAGCCCAAAAACAAAAACAAAAACAAAAACAGCAAAAAGTAACTCTCCAAGAAAAACATGCATATATGTCTAAATCTCACCTCTTGCAGGAAATCAGCTACTCCTTTTCTCTCAGGACATTTGAAACCCATCATCTCAAAGAATTCAAGAATTGAGTCTCGTGGGCCATGATAAACCGTCTTCCCGTCACAGACAAGGATCACATCATCGAAGAGAGCGAACGTTTCCGGTGCAGGTTGGAGTAGAGAGATTACAGTTGTTGATTGAAAGACATGGATGAAATGCTTGAGGCACTTGACAACTTGGTGTGTCGTCGAACTATCAAGACCTGTTGAGATTTCATCCATGAAAACAGCTGTTGAAGGACCAACAATCATTTCACCAGTAGTTACTCGTTTCTTCTGCCCCCCAGAAATTCCTCTTCTCATATCATCCCCAACCATTGTGTCAGCGCATACATCTAGTCCTAGCATCTGCAAATTCATGGTAATACCTTAACTGATCATTTCCAATTATTTTAACACAACCTCAGAAACTCTAATAATGACCAATTTCCTTACCTTCAATGCATAATCAGTTACAATGCTCGACTTCTGCCCTTGAACTGTCACTGCCTGAAAAAGGAACACCAAACCGGAGTTTATCACAAAATTTACTTTTGATATGATTGGTTCTAGTAGGGTAATCAGTTTACCTTCATAAAGAAATCGATATCCGGGTCTGGCTTAATACATTGATGTTTCTCTCTTCTTGCAAGTTCAGTAAGAACATCTGAAAGAACATTTGAAAGAGAACTTAAAACCTGTAGCCTATGTAAATGACATAAAAAAGTTGGCTCATGAAAATTACCATGTCTATATCCTACACCTTGACAACGAGCCGAAAAATCTAGAGTTTCCCTTACAGTCATATCTCCATTATGTATATCATGTTGACTAATATAAACTGACGTTCTCTGTGGAACAAATTCTTCCATGGTGTGTCCATTGTATGTAACACTTCCAGAAACCTACTCATCCATAAAAAAAACAAAGAAATATGAAGTTTAAAGATGTTTCCATATAGCAAAATAAATGTAAAACAAAAACTTCAACAGATTTAAGTAATCAAATTTCACCTTAAGATCCTTATCGAGTTTTCCCGTAAGCGCCAATAATAGACTTGTCTTTCCAGATCCCGGTGGACCGAGAAGTAGAGTCAATCTTAAACAGGGAATAATATACATTCATATAATCCATTATTAGTACTAATGAACAGAAGAAAAACAGAGAAAAAACAGAATTCTAATTATACCTTCCTGGTCTGATGATACCACTGACATGATTGAGAATTATGACTGGTTTCTTCTTGCTCTTATACATGGGAAGAGAACTTATCATACTCTGTCAAATATCAAATCAAGAATGCAGATTAAAACCTAACTAATTTTTGTAAAGAAACAATGAAAAAAAAAAGTGAAAAGTATACCTCAATTAAGTTGAAAGTTGAATTGAGTAATGTGGGCATTGCTCTTCCACCCACATAAACATCTGCATCCACGTTAAGATGATTATACCGAACTTCAACTTCCGGTAACTTAATTCCAACTCGATCGATTCTTTCTCGTAACTTGGTTACGAAAAACTCATTATCGACATCCATAATGCGAACTAATCGATCAAGAAGTTGTTGTCGAATATCAATACCTATACTTCTAACATCAACTTGATGAAACTTTTGATCATCATCATCATTCTTACTCTGATTATTATTGTTCTTCATTAAAGATATATTTAGTCTATTATAAGTTGGTAACTTCTCTAATGCAGCCCATTGAAGATCATCTTCATCTTCATTATTTCTTCGAGTACTAGCTGATTTAACAAAGATACTATCACTTCTTTGGAACATAGTTTTACTTGCTGATCTTAAACTTGATGTTCTCCCGACTAATTGTGTTGTTCCTTCTGTAGCTCTCATTGACCCAGACATGATGATGATTTTAAAGAAGAAGAAGAAATCAAGAATCAAGGAAATAATAATAATTTGCTTTCCTTATATAGAGTTTTATAGCGTTTTACAAGGTCATTTTATAGTGTTCTAGAAGATCATGGATATTTGGATAAACAGCTGTTTGTTGTTAGAGTAAGGGTTTTATGTATTTATAGGATTGTATGATACTAATTGAAACAAACTCTTGAATCATTTGATAAAAAATTTGCCCTTAAAAGTCCTTTTTCTGGTCACACATTATTTTACGACATACTAATAGTGTGATGTTCGGTAAGTTTTGTACTCTCATATCATATGTGGCCAAGGAACTGAGACAAAATAAGGCACCGATACTACTTGTTTAGGTTTACTAGGGCAGAATGAATAATAAATATCTAAAAGGTCAACTCATGTCAGCGGTAGGTTTGACCGGTGGATGGAACAAAATTATTCTTTTTATTGCTTAATAATTATCTAGTAAATATAATAATGTGTTAAAATGGGGATAGAGTCGATAGAAAATTCTCTTTAGTATTTTTAAACTAGATTTCATGCCTTATTTTATCGTTTATACTGAGAATAAAATAAAACGTCTTTATTATATGGATGGAGTATTTATAACATTTGGTCTAGAAGCTTAAGATTTTCGTATCTTAATTTAATGTCCCTTTATCCGTGCACATAATCCTAAAATTTATGGAATGGTGCATACATGTTTAACCCTGTGGAATCGAATGACCGACTAAATGACCGGAAGTGCCATCCAACATAAGATTGGTTCTGGCGGTGGAAGCTCTATAAAATGCGTGCAAAATTTAACTATCGTGTTTAGTTCCCAAAACGCACGGTTCTACAAATCTACAAAGCTAAGATCTAGAAGATACAGACGAATCACTAGGACAGGAGATAGCAACATTAACCTCCTTGTTTGGCATGTTACAAATACTAATACTAAGAACAATTTCAGTGGGCATTGGTAAATTCACCAAAATATCAAGCCAGTTGAATGGACAAATTCGATTTTGGGTAGTGGAGAATGGACTAAACGACGTAATATGAATCGACCGAGGCAATTAGAGCCGTTCGGCCTATATATGCACCGATCCTCGGCTTAACATAGGCCGAACGGTTGTTGTTGCCTCGATAACAGTTAGATCCCAACTGCTATAACTTCTCTCCCTATAAATTCAACCAATTTCAACTCTAAAATCACATCTTCTCTACTCAAAAAATCTTCTACTAAAAAAAATCAGAAGAAACAATGACCAGCTCATCACAAACACAAAATATTGAATCAGGAAAGGGTTCACAAAAGCCTCGCGGTCCAAGGTTTAATCTCAATGAAGATAAAGCTATCTGCAAAGGATATATATCATGTACGCTTGATGTTGTCAATGGTGTTAGTCAACAGACTGTAACGCTTTGGAAGAATTTTTTTGAATTATTTGATAAGAAAACTGGGAATACAAATAAACGTGACTTCAACAGGTTGTCGGGTCGTTTTCATGTAATCAGCAAAGCCGTGAGCGCTTGGGTAGGTGTGATGATGCAAGTGAATCGTCAAAGAGGAAGCGGTGATACTGAAGCCAATATGGTAAGTTAGTTGCATTTCAAAATGTATTATTGATTTTTAAAACTTTGTATATTGTATGACTAATTTTTAAATGTTGAAACTGCATATGCAAAAAACTTGAGAGGCATGAAAACTCAAAGAAAGTTCGAGTTTCAACTTCGAAGAATGTTTCCATATTCTCAAAGTCCTGAACCGATTTAACCCCGAACTGTTGAATGAATATCAAGTACCAAAGCAATCCCCTTACGAGACGACAAACGTTTATCAAGGGTCTCCGTCTACTTGTTCTTCACTAGAAACATGCTCATCCCCACAACCCAACGCAGCCGCATTCCAACATGCCAATAGTAATCTTAATGTTAATAGAAATACAGAAAGATATGATGGACCAGGCAACAAGAAAGCTAAAAGGATCAGAAAGACAGCTCAAGAAACCACTGAATCTTCAATTTCAGATGTCAACTTCCAAGAATTTTTTAAAAAACAAGAAAAGACTGATATTGGTAAAATGGTAGAACGCAAGAAAATTGCTGACGAAAAGGGTCTTGAACATAATCTTTTTAATGCTCAAATGAGAGGAATCTTGGGAATGGACACGTCAAAGATGAATCAGACGCAAATAGGACTCTGGAAAAAAAGAAATAAATAAAATTGAAGCACATAAAGGCACAACAATGCCCAGATTCAGTTGACGTTGATTTTGATGCCATTGTTCCACCGGATGATTAATACTAGTTTTTTTTTTTTTTAATATAATCCTTTGTTTCAATGTTTCAATTTCGATGTAATCAAATTTCATTTCAATTGCAGTGTTGTTTTTTCACCAATTCGATCCTTAATTTCAATATTTGATACCTAGATTACATAAATCCAATTAAAATAAAAGAAATAAAATGACTAAAATAATAAAAGGTTTAAAAACTAAAAATAAATCTTGTGAGGGTTTCTTCTTCCAAAATCATCCGACAAGTGTGCAGTGAGATCTTCCCTTAGCCTAGCATATAATCCTCTGTGTTCAATTCTCGCTTCTATCATTCTGTATTCTTTTGCTGGAACACCGTGAAGGGGTTGAACATCTCTTTTTAAATCCTGATATGGATAATTGTCCAAGTGGAATCTCGGCAGGTTTCCTCGATTACCATATTATACAAAATGATGCAGGTAAGCATAACCCTATTCATTTCTATTGGTTTGAATGAACTATATGGTCTACAAATTATATGGAACTTCCGCTTCAAAACTCCAAATGCTCGTTCGACATCCTTCCTAACCACCATCTGCTTCCCATTAAAATGTTGTTTTGCACGTTCTCCATGGCTACCTGAGCGTAAGCTTGAACTGAAGTTGACCATTGTGGATAAATTCCATCCGCCAGAAAATACCCACTCTGATAGTTATTGCCGTTGACGGTGAAATTTAAAGCTGGAGCAGTTTCATACTTCAGCTCTTCAAACAAAGGCGATTTATGCAAAACATTGATGTCGTTATTTGAACCCGGTAGTCCAAAAAAAAGCATGCCATATCCAGCAATCATAAGAGTCCGCCGCTTCGAAAATAACAATTGGTTTGGTGAAGTGGCCCTTATACTGACCCTGCCATGCATAAGGACATCCGTGCCACATCCAATACATGCAATCAAGGCTACATATCATTCCAGGAAATCCTCTTTTGGTGTTTTCAGCTAGTAGTCGGTCGATATCATCTTGCATTGGTTGTCGTTAAAAACGTGGACCAAAATGGTTGACTACAGTTCCGCAAAACATTTTGAGATTTTCGTATGTTGTTGTTTTTGCCATACGACAATACTCATCATAGGCATCCGTCGGCATACCATAACCTAGAATCCTTAGGGATGCAGTGACCTTTTGTTCAGGACTATGTCCTCGTATGTTTAGTGCATCAAATTGATAGTTGAATTTAGGTTTACCCGACAGAGCTCTCCAATAACCTGTATGACCAAGTGTTGTGGCATACGGAAGCGATGTTGAAAATCTTCATCAGAGTAATCACTTCTATTAAAAAATAATCACGCATCATTTGTTGATGTCCTTCCTCTCGGTATCTCCACGTCCATCTTCTTGTCAACACGGCTCTTGGTTCTGGATCTCGAGGTATTTGCCCTGAGTATAATTGTATCATATGGTTAGTCATCCTTCTAACGTCGTCTGAATCTTCATCCATTTGATTAATATGTAGCATAATTCCTTGAGCTTGTTGGAGCCATAGTTCCTCTATCATTTGTGCTTCTTCATTTTCCACTTCAGGATCCATAAGTTGAGATCAAAAGTTTGAGATGGAAAGATTAAGATTGAAGTGAAATTAGAAGATTTTTTGAATGGAAAAGATGTGATTTTAGAGTTGAAAATGTTTGAGTTTATAGGGGAGAATTAAGAGCCGTTGGATGAGAGCTATTGAGATTCGTCTCGAATCTCATTAAGCCGCTCGGCCCATGCTAGGCCGAGGCTCGACGGCTCAATGTGAGTCGATTATCTCAAACATAGACGATCGACTTTCTCTGAGCCTCGATGGACAAACCTCCCAATATACTCATTTGCCAACTCGTTTTTTGGATTTACCCATCCCACTGTAGGGTGGTAATTGGTAAATTAGTCAATATACTAATCCCACTGTCTTTGCTCTAGTGAAGCAAAACGGTCAAATTAGTCGTGATTTGAAGAAACGAAAGGAAAGGATATGGATTTGAACTTCGAAGCGTAGAGTCTTAATGTATTATTGGGAAGAAACGAAAGGATAAGGAAATGACTTCCTTATGCCGTGATTTGGAATATTTGGAAGGAAATGAATGCTAGAGCATTTGAAGGTAAAAAGAAAACAGATGAAGAGATAATCCTGGAGGTGAAAGCTACTCTCATATTATGGGCGTCTGACTCTGACTTTTTCAACGAAATAAATATAAACAATATTTTGTTCAATTGGATAGCGGTGATCTCTTAATTTGAATTGTATCATGTTTGACGTTTTAACCTGTAAATGATAGTTTGTAAACTCTTTTATTTTATATATAAATTTAACCTTTTCGTCATATTTTTTCTTTTTGCTTTATGACTAGGCAGGCAGGCAGGCTCATAAACAATGATAGAATTCACAACTTAACTGTGACAATTGGCTAAGTACGTCCCTTTGACTGTTCAACTAACCCCATATGCCTACTTCTACTTCTACTTCTACTTCTACTTCTACTTATACCCTTCTCTTTCTCTCCTTCAACTCTCATCACTCAACTGTACCAACAACCATGTCTCTCTCTCTCATCCGAATCTTTCCTTTTGACTAAATATATACTAAGCACCTCGTGAATCACCGTCCCGATCCCTCCATTTTCAACAATCTATTCCCTCGAATTAAGGTTTCAATTATTTTAAACTTTCTTCTAACGTTATTGTATTTAGTCGACAGAAGTTAAGCAAGACTGGTGCGTAGGCGCATAGTTAGAAAGACATGTCAAGATAGTTATTGCAAGCGTCTATTTTTAACAAACAGCAGCTTAGTATTCAAAATGACATAACATATCCGCACGCAAAAACAATAAAACACACATATAGTAATGTCATTATAACAATAGAGTGAGTTGAAACCATCTAAACACATATGTGGGAGTTGTATTCTCGACTCACGCCTAATTCATTTCACAATGCAAAATGTGAGGATTACAGTTTAGGGAAAGCTTTATTTCAATGTGCGATTATTATCCTTTGCACAGAGAAGCACTATGAAATCAAAAAAATTCTGTGGGGACTTCTGGAAAACAAATGTCCATGTGATGTTTATATTGTATACATAAAAGGACTTTGGTACTTGATGATGTTTTACACAAGTATCAGTTGAAAGTTGAAACACTTTTCTTTCTCACAGGAAAACTGAAAAATGTAACAGTTCTCTGTAAAGAATGCATTTACAAGCAACAACAACAACCAAACCTTTGGTCCCAATCAAGTTGGGTTAGGCTAGAAATGAAACCCATGTCGAAATTAATCTTTGGGTTTCATTTCATAAGAGAGTGGCTGATTTTCAATCTTTTTGGCTCGCCATGCATACCAGTGTACCACGACCCCCTCCAAAGAATGCATTTACAAGGTGGAAAACAAATAAATAACAAATACTCATCATATTTCAACTCTTTTCCTTTTTCGCTCTTTTGTTCTTTTCAATGGACTCCATTGTTTCTTCAAATGATTTCTGCATAGCAAAAACACAAATTAGTCAGTAAGATTATCAGTAATATGTAATATATCCTCAGTGTGATTAGACTCGACCACTCTGGCCATATTAATCAATCATAAGCAGCACCCTGTCCATGTCTCTCTCATTATTTCTCAAAAAGTTTTCTTTCATCTTCTACTAACCATGTGTTTCTACTGATTTTTATTGGCTTTATCAATGTTGAACTGTTATTTCTCATCCATCTCAGAACAGATCCTAAACTCTGAAAAACTACTTATAAGCAGGTCATTTATAGGTCTTTATTTAGACTCACATTTATAAGTATCTATAAACTAAGCACCGGATTGCATATATGTTGTCTTGTTGATTATTCATAATCGATAGATGATTAATACATATCCAAAAATATTGTGAAGTCATTGGAGTGAAACTTTGGATGCAGACAAGATAAAATTTAGTTTTATAAGTGTTTATCAAGTCATTTTATCTTTCCTGGATGAAGAGGTGAAAATGTGAACTGTAAAACTTATGGAATTGTTGTGGAACTGAGAATCAAGAACTTATATGGCAGCACTTAGTGGATCTTGAGATAATCGACGAAAGGCTATACTGATCAACAACTAAACAATAAAGGTTTGTTTGTAAGCTCTATTAAGTGAGTCCCTTTCCTATTTGCACTTGCTGGTTAGTCCCACCTCCATGTACAAGGATTCCGAGTTTAAACTGTTGCATTAATAATACCTAAAACCAACCAACAAGGGTTGGCATGTCTTGAAATGTATTTGAAGCATCTGAGGTAGAGAACAAGAGTATTCTATACAATCTAAAGGCTATCATACCTACCTATAAGCTTTTGTTCTACCACATCTGTTAAGCATCAATTGTACCACTTGTTAACACAAATGAAAAGAGGAAACCACCAATGCCAGGTACTCCATATCATAAGGTTGAATTTTAGACTGATCTTAAACTACAAGTCACATGATTTTCCTTAAATATGGTGTCTGAGGTAAGTACTGATATAAAAATGTAATGAACGATCAAAAAAAAAAACTTTTATTTTTCTGTGACCAAGGCCCTCAAAGCCAAACCTCTTACCTAGAAAAAGTGAAAAACTATGCACATGGATCGTCTTACTAAATGGCCCTGGAGATTCGAACTCCAAAAAATCCAGGTGTAGTGCAAGATTATAACTGAGAAATACGGCAATGAAGGCTCAAGGTGCCTCATTGTTCAGAATCTCCTTTTGCCTGGTCCGTGTGGAGAGATATTGCTCAACATTAATATATTCTAGCTCTTCTAAGTTAGAAGCTGGTAGCTCGATAAGTTTTTGGCCAGACACTGAAATTCTAGCTCACCCTTGAAAAACCCTTTTCCAACTCTTTTCGAGCTAGGCTTTTCAAAATCAGGATCAACTAGGGCACGTACTACTGATGATGGTCATGACTAGCTAGTTCTTTTTAAGAGATCTTTGTTGGACTGTGAAATCGTTCTTCTTGCTTCCCTTCTTAACACCATTCAGCCCCACCCTCCACCTTTCTCTCGCCAACCTGATCCTACGCATCAAATCATTCCCATACTCTCTTCACTGTTTAATCTTCAGACCTAGCATTTACTGCCCCTCACCATCAAACCACTACTTCAAACGCCACTAACCACATCTAACAGTTTCCACATAGATTCCTCTAGAATCCTCATATCTCCCCTACAAGTGAACTTCGTTGTATGTATCCTTCGACAACAAAATCCTAACCCATTTTCACCTTCAAGGAAGAGGATTTCATTTGACTACAGATGCTAGCTTTGTGGTTTAGATTGTGAAAATATAGAGCACCGTTATCTGTATTACTCCATTGATAGCTAATTTTGGTTCGCCATCATTCCACTCTTGAAACATTGTAATTTATAATGTCTAGATAAATCGAGAATTTTCTGGATAGAACTAGAAGTGTCTACATATATGCAAATTCTTCTAATGTCAAGACTAAGTTGGTTCTGATATCTAGAATTAATACATCTAGCTCATACATCTCCAGTATAGTTGAGTCAGGAATAGAGAAGTTAATACAGCTTCTGAAAAGCACATCGACCAACGGTAATGGATATCAGAGTTCCTATATCTTATCACCTCTTACAAAATCCGGGCACCTCCTTCCACTTTTACTCAGCTAATGGTCTTCTAAAGAAATTAGGGGGGCCTGCAAAGAACATTTGGATCTATGTTCCAGCTGCCATTGTGTAGTGTGTGTGGCTAGGAAGAAACAGAAGCATTCTTCTTCTTCTTCTTCTTCTAAGCCTTAAGTCTCAAACAAGTTGGCGTAGGCTAGGAAGGAAACACGAGGACTCCAAGCAGTCACCCTTCTTGGTACTGCTCTCGCCCTTTCCTAAGGAAATGGCTGGTTTTCAATCACACAAAGGTACACGAGGACTTTCCAAGTGGTAACCCATCTTGGTACGGCTCTCACCCTCTTTTGGTCTATCGCTGGCTCGCCACACCTATCACGACCCTATTTCATAGGGGAATGACTGTGTTTTTTACCAATGTCAAAGCCACTGTCTTATAACATTCATCCTTGCAAACTGGTTTCAGTCACATCATCGAGCAGTGCATCTTTAGTTGGTGTCTAGTTTATCATTTTTCAGATTCAAGTTTGTACTTTTCTGTTTAACTCCCATAAACATCGTCCTGCAACTATTTCTTATTTAATATAATCCTCATTCACTATCAAAAAGAACGTAACACACAAATCTAACATCAATACCTCATCTTTCCCCTAACCTAAAATTACTAGATCTATTTAGAGGTTTTATGGAAACAAGTAATTCAATTCCTAGATTATGAATGAATAAGCAATGCTGGTTCCACAATGCAAGTCATAGAATTTCTTATCAAATAATATTGATAGATCATAGCTATCTAACAGAACAGTACAGTGCAGACTTGGATTTCTTATGCAGTTAATGGAGTGTACACAGTATAAAAACTTAACATAGTTTCTCATAAGAGATTGAGAGTTGTTTTCAGTTACATACCCCAGAATTGTTAAGCCTCCAGATAGCTTCTCTAGCTATATTAAAAAGTGCTGATCCAGTAAATAACACACTACACAACCAAAGAATCTTTAATGAGAAAAAGGAACGAATTTTAATTTTTTTTCAAATTCAGATGATGTACATAATACATATGATTCATTCCAATTATATGTGAATTTAACGTAAATTAGAGGATGAGTAACTAAAACTTACCCGGCGAAGACAAGGCTGACACCGACATTCCGTATAACGTTAGGATTTACATCGCCACTAAAAGTCCATTTTATGCCATTGAAGGTACCCTTGTCTGTGTACTTAGGTGGTTCATAGTAAGTATTCCTCCCACTAGCGTAGCCATATGTACCACCACTAAAACCACCACGACTACCACCAGTACCATAGCTTGATGACGTTGATCTAAAATTATAATCAGCTCGTTTTCGATCATCGCTAAGAACAGCATAAGCTTCAGAAATTTGTCTGAATTTGTGCGTAACTCCATCTTTAACTCTCTGAGATGATTCAGAATGTTTATCTGGGTGATATTTCAATGCTAATTTCCTAAAAGCTTCTTTGATTTCATTCTTACTTGCGTTTTTACTTAACCCTAAACTTCATAATGATCTATCTTTATCTAACCACTTCATTCACCAAAAATTACTACGGAGTTTTTTTTTTTTTTTTTTTGGGATTATGACCAGAATCGTAGTTGAATACCGATAAACTATATTTTCTTTAGTGTAAATAACGGTTTAGTCCATAAAACCGATCGTTCATAATCACACACAAACCTACTTTTTTATGGGAATTATGCTAGTGCACCAATATATACACCCCTGCAAAACATACATAAAACCGATCATTCATAACTACATATAAATATACTTTTTCATGGGAATTACCCAGGTGCATCGATATGTACACACCTAAAAAAATGTATTAAATCGATCATTCATACCCACACACAGACCTATTTTTTATGGAAAATACACTAATGCACCAATATGTACACCCCTATAAAACATGGAAAAAATCATCTATATTCACCAACAAACAAATCTATGTCATGGAAATTACACTGGTGCACCAGTATGTACATATCTATCCATTGAATAAACATAACATGGAAACTCATATGGATTTGAACCATCAACCTCCGCAAACCTTGTGATAGACTTGAGCGCTCTACCACTTTGAGTTTATGAGTCCCTAGATTAAATACATGAAACCAAAAAAGATCGATGTCAAAGGTGCATCATGATATAATACAATTATGTACCACTAATAATCAGCATGTGTACAACTATGTACACATTAATAATCAACATGTGCACAATTATGTACACACTAACAATCACCAAGTGTACCACTATGTACACATTAACAATCTACATTGTATAATTATGTACATATTAAGAATCAACATGTGTACAACTATTTGCACATTATTCCGACCAATGGTCAGAATTTTTTCGAATATGTCCTATATAAAAAAATATAAATGTTTTATGGATCATTAGTGGAAAAAAAATATTTTATAGTTTTGTATATAATGATCATGCTTAGGTATATAATAAGGTCCACTGAAACTTACTGTGACAGTTGGGCGTTCCCATCATCATTTGAATTACTAGGATTAATCTACACAAAAAGTATAAGAAGTTTTGATCACCTTATGAGAAGCCTAAATAAAATACATGAGTAAAACACGTTGTAACATAAACGCATGATCTGCGGCAAAATGTAGAATTCTCACTGACCTCCAAACATGATATACTGACACTAGAATATATTAAGATTGATACATTCAGAGATAAAGTTAAAACAATTAAATAAGAAAATGGTAGTGCAGGAGTATTATGCATAAAGAAATTGGTTCACGTAGAATGAAGAAGTAAGCAAATCCAACCAATTACTAACCGCAAACAACACAAAAATTATGCTTGCAAAACGGCAATATCTTTCTCTCAAATACAGATAAACGGAATACTATAAAAGCCATTTAAAAAAGTGGATGTGGATCTAGCTACAATTCGTCTTACCTTTAGAACACAAAATTGGGCAATATTCTCGTGCATGTTAAACATTCGAAATTCTTACATAAGGGTAAATCTAATTCAAAGCATCATTTTAGAAATGTTACATGATGAAAAAATGAGTTTAACAAACAAACAAGTATCAAATGATTAATTGGTAAACATCACAGTTTACTAGCAAACTCTAAAACAATTAACTGCTATGTTCAGTTTACCTAGGAAGTGCTGAAATCTAAGAGAAGCTATTAATAATGTTGAGAAGAAGCTTTGATAAACAAGATGAAACTTTAGATTTCTTTCCAATCTAAATTAAATAAATGAAATGAATAAAAGGGTGAACATAATTTCTTATGGAAACTATTTACTGCGTCCTATCCACCGTATACAAATCGTGTTGTGCTTTGCATCTTTCTTGAGGTAAAATAAGGATTATAACACATGTATCCGAAAAAAAATCTTCAAATCAAGACAAGATAATTTATGCAACCTTACAGATACAAAATAGAATATAGATTTGGAAAAAAAAAACTTATCTTATTTCGTTAGATTCATCAATGAGATGTAGCACCTCAATCGTTTGCAATGATTTCTTCTCCTTTTCATCAATGTTATCACTAAATTTCTAACGAACATTACTGATGAACCATTGAAGACGTAAATGATTTGAACCTAAAACTGATTGGATCTCGATTTGGTGCTTAAAGAGAGAATTTTTTTTTTCGATCTATGTTTTGAAATTTGACTCAATTGATTTCTGATACTCGAAACTAGGTTTAGAAATTACAAAAAAAAAATAAAAAAGGGAAGAAGAAATCACTGAAACCTCGCCTCTTTCCCTCTCTAATTACAAATCTTAGATCTGAACTTTTAGATTCTCCCTATCTCTTTGAATATATACAGAAGGGTATTTAAGGTAATAGAAAAAAACAGATTTGCATCGACGCGAATTTGGATTAACTCGTTTAAAATTTGGAGTAAACTTTCTAACCGAATTTTTTATTGGACTAAACTGTACCGGGCTTGTGATGAAAGACTAAACTTTCTACAGCCCACTGGCTTTGGGACTAAATGATAATTCCTATTTTTTTCTATGTTTTAGCAAACCGCCAATTGATCTGTTAGTTAAACCCAATATGAAAACGATCGGTAAAAAAAAAAACAGTGATGTGTTTGGTTCCATACCATTAACTCATTAAGTTCTTTGAGTTACAACCCCACCACACGTGCCATACAACAAGTAAGACCAAAAAGAGCTTGAAAATTGAAAGAATCTTTTTTTTTGACATACAACATTTTTACTAGGCATACAAAACACTTACGCTATCTATTTATAAGGGGTGTCTAATGGGTGAGTCAATTACTAAAATACCCTTTAATCGTTAGAATTACTAAAATACTCCTTTATTTATAATTAACTTCTAACAAATCAGTTACAAAATTAAATTCTAATCAAAATAAAATTAAGAAATCAGTTACGAAACAAAAATCCATAACTTTCTTCCCTTATTCTTCTCTTTTTCTTCCCTTCTTATTCTCTTTTCTATTTGATGAAAAAAAAAACATATTCGATTTTCATCGCCGTCTATTAATCATCGATTCGTAAAAATTTAATCGTCGATTATACACAACTACGAACCTACAAGATGACTCGTTCGAAGAATCCTACCGGACGTGAAAAATTGAAAAATCGAAGTGAAGAAGAACAAGAAGAAGTTGAACCCGAATAAGAATTAGTTTAAGAAGGAGAAGGTGGAGAGGTAGAACCAAACCTCAACATGTATATTCAAAGGTATTTCCTACAAACCTATCTCTTTTTTCTTTGCATGCAATTGAGATTTAGGGTTTAAATCGGAAAAAAAAGTTAGTTTTTTTTTAGTTTCAGCCGAACCTGACGAAATTACAGGTTCCTTGATTTTTAATCAGGTTCGGCTGAAAGTAAAACATAATTATTAGCCGAACTACAAAAAGTTGGTGTCTTTTTTTTATCATACTAATGTTCAGCTAAAATTGGAAAAAACTACTTTCATCCGAACCTGACAACTACTTTGGAAATTGTAAATGAATCAGGTTCGGCTCATTTGCAAAATGAATTATCAGCCGAACTTTTAACATTTGGATGGAAACTTAAATTTCATTGAATTGAATGTGCATTACATTTTGATTGTAGCATTTTCATGGAAGAGGCAATCCATTCGAAAATAAAACTATAGCAAATACATTCAATAATCGAGTGGTAAGACAATATCTATCCATAAATCGTAGCATTCTATAAACTCGAATTGTTTTCGTAACTCTTGCAGATATCGGACCCGAGCCATTAGTTTCTACTCATCATAGTCCAATGTTGGATGTTCTTCCATAACATCTCGCATATAAACTCTAAAACTTGCAAACCTAGGCCATATACGAGTGACGTATCTACGCCTAATCCCTTCATATTTTCTTTCATTTTCGTTACCGTCTAACACAACAAATATTAATAATATACGATTCCAAAACTCTTGGGGGAGTTTCATCCGGATATATCCCAGGTACTCTTTTACTGCATCTATTTTCGTCTTGACTCGTGTACGCATGACACGTTCGAACTATGTCAATATTTTCTTCTATGGTGTAGCGAACCATTTTTTTCTTTTGGATGAGGAAAATATGAGAATGAGTTTGAGGGCTAAAGAAATATGATTGGATCACTACAAAAAAATGGTGTATTGCAATAGGTCATTCATGTGGCAAGAACCCATATTTCATGTGGCTAAATCCTTTTACCACATAATTTTATTTTGCCACACCTGTGGCCACAATCTGAATGACAAGAAGTTCTTGCCACATCTTTAATAAACTACAACAATAACTAGGTTTTTTATCACAGTTTACCACACCAAACTGTGAGGCAATAGCATCAGGCGAAAAGATATTTTCTAATTTTACCTTTTCTTTATTTTATTTTTGAAATCTCTTATCACACCAATTAGTTAGGCATAACGTGATGTAAAAATATACTTCTTCTGTTTCTGAAAAGAATTACCATTATTTTTCTAATTTGACCTATTTTTAGGTTAAAATAAAAAAGTGATGGTAACTCTTTTTTAAAAACAGAGGTAGTATCTTTCTTATTCAACATTAATTTATTTTCATTTCATTTTATTTAAAATTCTTTAATTTTCATTTTCATTTTATTTAAAATTCTTTTACCACACCTCTTACTGTAGCTGAAGAGTTTGCTTGCCTGTAGCAAAAACAGGTTTACTGATTTATAGACCACTGTAATAGTGTAATTTATACAGAAAACGTAATAGAAAACATTAAAAGCCACATTGAATTAAAACTAAGAATTTACATTTCATTAAAAAAAATTAGTATTTGTTACAAAGTATAATGAATCCCACTTCATCATAAGAAAAAGAAACAAATATTTTTTACAATATCTGATTTTATATTAACCTCACTCAAATAAAGAAACCTTGTACTTCAAACTAGACATGCATGCTAAATCCACTCTCAGACGTCCTAGAAAACCACTCCCAGACATCCGTTCATAGGACAGGCGTACCTGCCAAATCAAAATAAAGACCACCAAGCAAAAAGAACATCAAGAAATGTAGAGAATCCTCATGTCTAATGGAAGCTTGAAGGGGTCAGTTGATTAATTGTAACAAATTGGATAAAATGGGCTCGCTGATTTCAATTACCGTGAACAAAAGATATACAAATTAAGAATTAGAAGAATCCAGCACCTACACAGTACCATGGTTCAAATTAACAAGAAAACCATCTTGAAGATAGAATACTAATTCTATCCCTAACCATCTTAAAGAAATCTTATTTTTCATCAAGAAAATAAAACAATGGAATATTGGACTCTAATTGAAATATCATTCTAACATACAGTGAAATATCATACTAACATACATACAATTATGACCACTTACAGTTATCTCACATGTTTGCTTAGGAGATCGCCCAAATTCTATGAATTAAAAATCAAGGAAGAGATACTTACAATCAGTTTGAGGTCTGTTGAGTTTCTCCGCAGGCATGTAAAGCGGCTCATTAGGTCCAACGAGTTGTTCCTCAGGACTGCCAGGCTTGCTCCCAGGTCTTTGGATCTGCTCCCAGGTCTAAGCGCCCATGCCTAGATAGTTGCTCCCAAGGAATGTAATGATGCTCCCCAGTTCCGAAGAGGTGTTCCGAAGGTCCTGCGAGTTGCCCCAGTCTTGTAAATAGGTTTAGCCTGCACAATCTGACAAACTCCATAACTTGGTTGCAGAATGAATGGTGATTGTAAAGACCAACATATGCATGTATGCACCTTTTCAGCTTGGCATCAAAAGTAGTTTTTCCTACCCATTGTGTGCATCGCTTTTTGTTGGCTTCAACTCTTGACAATGCAGTCGGAAAGTTTCTTACAAATACACAGTCAGAATTAATTAGACATGAATATATTACCAGAACTTAAACGCATACATATATTAATCATTTTTATTTTGATTAACCCAACAATTTCACAAAATAAGAAATCAGTACCATGGACTTGTTTGATCAAATCACACAAGAATAGTTACCAAAATAGATGTCATATTTTAAGCTAAAAGTAATGAAAAGACAGTAGGCTTAGCAAAAAAACACAAATACATGTCATATACTGAAGTCATATACTGAAGTCATATACAAGAGTTAACAAGTTTAGGATATTAAAACAGTAAATTTCATCCACTCACTGATGTCTCAGACCATAGATGCTACTACTACGGACATGATATATATCATCACATAAAGGGTGGATGAATGCAAGATAAAATAGTCCTATAACAATGTATGTTACTAGTCACAAACACTCATTTCATTTCAGTTTTCACATTATTATGTCTCACTTCATCTTAATCGTTTATGTGACACCCAACTCATCATTTATATCCATGATCTCCATAAATGCTCGAAGATCGCAAATGAATTATATGTACCAGTCTCGAACATAATCACAAAATATACCAAATTAAGTTCAAAACTACAAGGGTCTTTCAAAATCACAACTCCCTAACAGTACCCTAATAAATACACCCAATGATAAGCATAGCAATCACTATGGCAAACATAGATATATATACACTTGACACCTAATGACGTTCTTATTAAACCTAAATAACCCATGATTACACAAAACTACCTCTATACCAAATTTTTAAGACTTATATTGCCAAAAGAGTTAAGAGAAACATTTTGTACATATCAAAATCCTAACGAACAAAACTAGTTTTCATTTAGACATTTCATCGAACACATAACAAACGCATCCCAAAGTGATGAGACAAATCAATACCCACATTCTAAATGATCAAATTAATCAAAACCACAAACAAATCCCCTAAATCCGTCAAAAATCATCCAAGTTCATCAAAACACATAATAAAAACAGAGCACAAGGAATAACAGATGATAAAATAGTTCATAATTAGAAGAAAAAGAAACCCTATGTTTGGATCATTTAAACAAAAAAAATATGTCTGAACTTTAAACACACAAACCACGGACAAATATATAGCACAAAGAAAACCCTAAATACGAATTTAAAATTTACTTTCTGTATGTGATTCAAGACTGTCAATTGGTCGATGAGTTTATGAAAGTGAAGACATGAAAATCGTACAGATGAAGGGTTCGCTGCACCGAGGGAATAAGTTTTTGTTGAAGAAGGTAATTATGAACGGAAGGAGACGACAGTCGTTTTTAGGGTTAGGTTAGGTTTTGAGAGGTTATATTTTTTCTTTCTGTTTTGCAAACCGGTTTGGAGAGAAAAATGCAAGTCTTTTCTTTGAGAAGATGCGAAAATATTGAGCGCGTGGTCGTGGCCTTTTTAAGAAGCCTGATATAGGGTCTTCAACATCAATAAAGGGGCTCTAAGTGGAGGCGAGGTGATCCAATTTTACGATAAGGGATGTTCTATGGGTAAAGTTAAATGTCTATTTTATCCTTTCCATAATAAAAAAAGACAATTTTATCCTTTAATTAAAATCTTTCCATCTTCTCCTTCTCCATTTTAATCATAGTAGAATTTTTTTTTGTTTAAACCCTAGATTTTGATTCAGTAAACCATAGTAGCATTGAGTATACCTCTAACTTATACTCTTGATCTTTTTATGGCTCAAATTTGATGAAATCACGATTTCAAAGATTGATTTTTTGTTGTTCAGAGAAACTTACGGTTGGGTTTCATGTCGAACCCAACCATCACCCTAAAAACACCGAAGAACACCATTTTTTCTCAGATTTACGGTTGGGTTTCAACCAAACCCAACCGTAACTTGAAGAACAATGATGAACACCATTTTTGCCCAAATTTACGGTTAGGTTTTCAACCAAACCCAACCGTAACAAATCTTTAAACCCCAATCGTAAAATTAGATAAATAGATTTTAAGATTTTTCATTTCTATCTTGTATAGAATTGAAAGACGAAGCTAACCCAAAAAAAATGAGGTCAATCGGACATCTTATGAAGGAGTTATGATCAAAACGATGAAATGTATCCAAGAATATTTACGGTTGGGTTCGCCAATAAACCCAACCGTAAATTTGAGATTTTTGGGCTTCATTGAGCCCAAATTTACGGTTGGGTTAATTGGCGAACCCAACCGTAAATATTCCTGGATACATTTTATCGTTTTGATCATAACTCCTTCATATGATGTCCGATTGACCTTATTTTTTTTGGGTTAGCTTCGTCTTTCAATTCTCTACAAGATAGAAATGAAAAAAAATCTTAAAATCTATTATCTAATTTTACGATTGGGGTTTAAAGATTTGTTATGGTTGGGTTTGGTTGAAAACCTAACCGTAAATTTGGGCAAAAATGGTGTTCATCATTGTTCTTCAAGTTACGGTTGGGTTTGGTTGAAAACCCAACCGTAAATCTGGGAAAAAATGGTGTTCTTCGGTGTTCTTAGGGTTACGGTTGGGTTCGACATGAACCCCAACCGTAAGTTTCTCTGAACAACAAAAAATCAATCTTTCAAATCGTGATTTCATCAAATTTGAGCCATAAAAAGATCAAGAGTATAAGTTAGAGGTGTACTCAATGCTACTATGGTTTATTGGATCAAAATCTAGGGTTTAAAAAAAAATGATAAAATTTTCTTAAATTTCATCTAGTTTTTCTTCCCACCAAACACAAATTCAAAAAAAAAAAAAAAATTCAAATCATTTGATTAAGTTAAAGATTATGTTTAATCATGATTAGCTTAATTTTTTAATTAGTTAGTTTAATTAAGATTAACTAATCATTGATGGTTTAGTCATTGTAAAAATATTATGGATAAGGGGTTTTTAAGTTTTACTTCATAATGTCCTAATTTCGTCTTATTATTGGAGCCCCTCTATTGACATTGGAGCCCCTATAGTAGGCTTCCTTTAAATAGGGAAATTTGATTTTTCACGAAAATTTCAGTAGGAACTTTGGTGCCAGATTTTTTTGGACATTCCTTTGATATGTGACATATGCTTTTTTTTTTAATATTATTTAATTGATTAAATATTAAAAGAAAACAGATTTTTGAATAATTAACGTCTTCAGCCTCATGTGTGAGGCAAAAGGGTTGGAAATTTTTTAATATTACAATATTAATATTTGTTGCTACATCAGTGTGGCAGAACTTAATTTATTGTCACATCAGTTAATTGCATGAGACAAGAAGTTAACTTTCTGTCTCACCTATCTACAGATGTGGTAAAAAGTCTTACTTAACGCCATACCTATTATACGGTGAGGCTAAAATCTATATATCGTCGTATTATCTATAAATGTGTTGTAAAATAGTACGACAATAGACTCATTTTCTTGGAGTGGATGAAATGAGAAATAGTCTGATGTCTAAATCATAAAAACATGGAAATCTGGGGTAAAAGAGGAGTTCTTTTTATAAGCATTAAAGACCTACCGATTCTATTTGTTGAAAAAGGAACTAACCGTTGGCAAGGTTCGACTCATATTTTAAAAAGAATTTCAGCTGAACCCAACAAATTACCAGGTACCTAAGAAAATTTGTTAGGTTCGGCTGAATCAAAAATATAAATTCGAAAATCTAATTATCAGCCGAACATGACAAATTTTCTTATGTACCTGGTAATATGTTGGGTTCAGTTGATGTTAAATTTGCATTATCAGTTGAACCTGGCACTGATGGTTTTACAAATCCTCTTTTTATTTTTAAAAAGATCTGTTGGGGTCTCTCTAATATATATTTGGCACTCTCTAACTCATTTTGCACCACCTATTCTCGTATTAAGTTCATTTTTTGTACCCAATTCTTCCTTCCTCTAACTTTTTACAAGTCTAGTTGCAAATGGAACCATTCACCATTGAGGATAATGTAATGCTTGTTAAAGATTTTATTTTGGCTTACCGTGAAAGGCCTCATGAACGTTATTCGATATTTTGGAAGAGAGTCAGAAAATTTCATCTCGAATTAGATAGGAATCCTAAAAATCGTAGATGGTTAGAATTAGCTGAAAGATTTGATATTATACAATATACGTTGCCAGATTACATTAGAATACTCTGTTGGGTAAAGCGATATCATCGCAGAGCTACTCCTAAAGAGAAAGTGAGTATTTGAACACGTTTATCTTGTGAATTGAGTATTATTGGTTTTGCATACTAACTTGTCAATTCTTTCATTTTTAGAGTGCTAGAGTTCAAACCCTTTACGTCATGATGGAACAACATTCGAGCACGAGCTATGTTATACATATTTGAAGACATAGTCCCCGAGATATCTTAGACAACTAGCCGCCGAATGGAACTAAAGAGCTATCCATCGAGATTCATAGTTTAGCTATTAGATATGAAGTTATTTGAATTTAGTATGATGTAATGATATTTAAGAGGATGTAATATGGAATAGTTATGTAATGGATAATTTTATGAATGAACTCCACTATTATCTTATATAACAGTTCAAAGTTCGTCTGAAAATAGAAATATGACTTTTAAGCCGAACCTGAAAACTACAAGCAATTTAGTAAAATTGTTATGATGTTTGTCTAGCCAACTACATATACGATTAAGATTACTGAATGAATCAAACATTCACTACTGCACAAAATCATCAGAATATCAACGGTGCTTGCTACGAATTTCCCATATATTCTATGATTTTTACATAAAATCTCAAGCTCCTAGATGGATTGCCCACTATTATATATCAATTTGAGTATTATTTGAGTGCTATATTCCACAACTGAATCCCCAAATTTTAGCTTATGTCAATAATCATGCTCTACTGCATGATATTGTCTCACTAAAATATCTATATAACATTATATAGAAGATTACATGTGAATCTACTTGACTAAAGTACCACAACAATGCTTAGATTCCAAGTCAAAATTGTGCCCTACACAATTTCATATCTTCTAATAGTTAAATCCAGCCTCAATCACCTTAATCCTTTCTTAGGGAGGCAGATAATGTAAATGGCGCAAAAAGAATTCAAGTTAGGGCTTTGGAAACACTAAAAAACTAAGTTCGCAACACTTATAAGCATCTCAAACAATAAAAAAACACTTTCTAACCCTAATTGGAAAAGAAGACGCTGGATTTGAAGCGTAACAAAAGGCTATAACACAAAATCATGTGCATCTTAGTTTTACCACAAAACATGTGCGCTTTAGTACAACTTCAAAACATGTGCGTCTTAGTTTTACCACAAGACTTGTGATCCTTAGTTCTAAAAGACAAAACATGTGCGTCTTTGTCTCAAAGAAAAAACATGTGCGTCTTTAGCTCAAAGACAAATCATGTGCGTCTTACTTAAGCCACAAACATGTGCGCCTTAGTTTTTTCACAAAACATGTGCGCCTTAGTTTTGAGTATAGAACTTGTGCGTCCTAGTTTTGAGCACAGAACTTGTGCGTCCTAGTTTCAAGCACAAAACTTGTGCGTCTTAGAACTTAAAAACAAAACTTGCGCGTCTTAGTATTAATACAAGACTCATGCGTTTTACCCTTTTGATACTAAACCTAATACTAATCTAGCTTATATACGGATTCAAACCTTATCCAACTTACACCTTAGCATTAGCATCTTATATGCAAGCTTCAGAACCCTAACTTGCCTATCAAAGGATATACTAGGCCTCACTCATATATTTTAACAGTGGCCTCACACACATATATTTTATGTATAGCTTCACATATACACTCTTGTGCTCAATAGTTACATACATATTCTCATGTTCAGTAGCATATATTTATTTCTACAAAACAAGCATATCATTGCAAATTGACCAAGTTGAACACACGGTTCCTTATAAATAAAAATAAATATATGCTTTATTTTATTCTTACGAGACTCATCAGGCTAGTCAAGAAAAATAAGTCTTTAGTCAAGAGACCAACTAAGTAGGCTTCATTTGACTTAACATTAATAATGATTAAATTAACAAATTGCACGAGACATCAAAGATGTCACAATGTGGGGATATTCACTAGGGTATTGGTTTGGAGGTCTACGACACGTGGTACAACAATGTACCCACTACAGAAAAAACTCTGGAAAGTTCGATCAGCAAGTGAGTAGGAGTGGTGGGTTAATGCAACTGTCCAGTCAACCTCAAACAGAGTGGGGAACGGTTTTCAAAACTTTCTCCACCTTCTCCACTTCACCACTACTCAACCATCGATATTTTTATTCTAGAGAGGAGGTCAAGTGAACGGTTACAATAACTATGGTTATAAAATAGATGTTGCAATCTATTTGCAAAGGGACACGACAAGTATAAGGATGAGACAAGTCTAATATAAAACAACATCGAACAACTCGATCATTTAATCTTCTCACATACAGAGAATTTGTTCATAGATATTCACACCAATTATATTCTACAGATTCTGATACTCCGACCTCAATCCTTTTCTCGTTTCCTTCCCTAAGACCAACCCTTCTCCTTCTCCTTTGTGACTGGAGCAAGACTGGAACGACCATTGCTTGGTTTAGGCCAGGATTGTACAGATTGATCTATCAAATCTAAACAAAGTACTTCAACAGTACAAATATTTAAGGATTAGACGAATTATCACTTGCTCACCCCACTTTTTTTCTCTCCAAATTTACCCTCTTAATTCGTTTTTCCCACAAACATTTTGGCGACCACAGTGGGAGATTAATCTATCAGTTTCAATTCTTTAATTTTTTAATTTCTCAAGTTTGATCATCTCCTGGGCATGAAAAATTTGGGGTAGGTCATCGAAAACGGACACCGTATGAGGATTTTACATAGTTTTCACTAAAGACATTTATTTGAATTTTTCTAGCAGCGAAGTTTCACGAACCTGCTTATATTTTCGTACATGTTTTCATTCATTACTTCATCCAGATGGTATTTATAAGCAATTATAAGGTTGATTTAAGAAGAAGACTTACCTGGCCATGTTCTGAGCTATTTGGACATCAAGATCACATTCTGAGCTATTATTCTGTTTTTTTTCTGAGGCAAGACGACGATCTTCATCACCATCTAAAGGAGTTTTAAAAAATCACTTTCTTCATTGTCAGACATATTTTGCTTCTGACACAACAACGAGAAGACAATCACCAGTATTGCTAGATATGCTCATTCAAGATACAAAGATAATATAGAACAAGCCACTCACCTCAGAATTACTAGTTTTGATCCTTGCTTCTGCTGCTACTCTAGCAAATAGGTTCATTTTTCCAGGGGAAGGTGTCAAAAATCCTCTAACAGAAATGAGCTCTGAAATACAATATAATCAGTTAAGTAAAATAAATTTGGTTATAATAACCCATGAAATGAAAGATTTATACTCTTGTAATGGGAGAGTCAGTAGTGACAATACGGATTCCACCAACACGGTTCTTCGATCTAGTCTCTACTACTTGGGGACTGTCACAATGTTTTTCCATTTCTTCCCATTTCAAGGCTTCACCTGACCTCCTCTTTAGTCAAAAGATCCATAAAGATATTAAATATGTATACATACAAATAACAAAGAAATACAGAGTCATGAACACTTACTTGGGTTGGCTCAGACAAAGCAACACATTTACTGGTATGAAAAGGCTTTAACATTAGATGGTTCATCAAGACATCATCAGAAGGAAGATCAGATGACTCTGCAAAAACTGTTTGAACAAATTCAATAGAGAGATCGTGCTCACTTTGCCAATATATCTTGTACCATGGGGTTATTACTGGTTTTCTATCAGAGCTTAAGAATGGAAAACTCTTCCTTTCTACACCAGAAATCTAATTTAAAGTAAGGCTCAATTCATCCATAGAAGGGGGAGCAATACGTCAAAAAGGGACATCTTGATCGAACCCCATATGACGAGCAACCATGTCAATATTATAAGATTCTACTCTATAGGATCCCATGAATATCGACAAAAGGTAACCAGGTGTGCATCTCAATATAAAAGTAATTTCCCCAGCATCAGTAGTGTGATCACCAGACGACAAGAAAGTACCAGGGCGAGTAGAAAAAATGTTCAACTGAGCTACATGAGGGAGTGGTTCCCAAGGACGTAATTTATCGACGACATGCTGTCTAAGAATGTAATAAGCTCCTTACTAGGCCTTGGACATTTGTGTTACCAACGGAATATCCTTGCCACATTCTCTTCCTCAACAAATATATTATGAGGAACAAGAGAATAATCCTCATAATGTTCCCATAACCATGCTTGAAGGAAAGTAACATGTACGAATGTCTCTACTTTCATAAAGCCATTGGAGACACGTATATCTGATACTACATATTCAAGATGAGAGTATAAAGAGCCAAGGAATAAGCTACCTATAGGCAAGGCCACACCTTGTGCTATTTTAATGGAAAGAGGAACTACTATCGGCTTCATCTTAAAGCGGGAACAATCATCGAATATTTTTCTTGATAGCCACAGGCATAAAAACGCAACAATATTCAATGTGTCGTCCAAGAGCTGACCTGGCTTCGTTTTTTCGGCCACCATTGCACCATCCACCAAGTATAAAAACATTTTTCATCATTAGACTTCACGTCATACTCTTCTATCTTCTTAATAAAAGTCAGACGAAATTGTTCTTCCTTCTCATTCAAACGAAGGTCAAGGTTTCCTGAGACTGGAAGATGCAGAAAGATAGACACATCCTCTTGAGTGACTGTCAATTCTCCCTATCTTCATATAAAAGTGTGAGTTGGGATACACCATCGTGAAAGAAGAACAACCATGCCACACACATCCTTCTTGAGCCAATGAGTACCAGGTATTTTAGTAGCCTCATAAATTTGTGCCTTCTTCAACAAAGCCACAATGTGGTCTTTGCCAAGCATATTCCTCAACCATCCGTCCCAACCAACCAAGGGACACACAAGAATTCTAAAATCAATAGGTGAAGCCACATAATCTCTTTTCTGAAAACAAATCGTATCACATGTTCAGGTGCAACTAACGGAGGGTTCACAGCTTCACCCAAATTTTTGAGGACGCGCATAACATGACCAAGGTAGACTTTAACATGAGAACAAAAAAACATAAAGAAGTCATCGTCCATGTTTGGCATATCTCTAACATTCCAGAACCATAAGTATCATTTTCTTCATTGATAGAGACAGAATCATCATTATCATCATGCGATATCTTAGCATAATTAACAATAATGCTTCTACTTATTGTAATTGTATAAGAAGATTAGATAAGAGATAATTTTATATACGGCAGCAGAGACATAAAATTATATGATTCACATCAATGGTGTCTTTAATAGATACTCACCTTCGTTTTCAATAAAATAATAGGGAGAATAGAGAATCGCAAGCATGTATACCTGGTGATTAATGCTTAATAGATGAAGTAAAAGGAACAACTAGACTAAGTTCGTCCTTGCAAGAAGCAAGCAATGCTGCCAACGTTGAGAGAAAACGTGAGTATTAACTCACGACAAAATAAAAGTTCATGTGAATATTCATTCATGTAAAAAACAACAACAAGGTTTCGGTCTAAACCCTAGCTTACCCGTGAGCAATAGTTGATTATGGAGTTGATATTCTTGTAAAAATACAAGAGAATTAATGAAGTCTGAAAAAGGAAAACTAGGGTTTAGGGATGTTGTTGATTCAAACAAGCATATGAGAAGTTCTTGTTGAGAAAAATATACACTAAATCTAGAGTTGTACACTCATGTAAAAGAGATAAAACAGAGCATAACTCACTATTAATGGCCGGTTGATACTGTGATAATTAAGCAGAGGGTAATGATATTGAAGAGGAGAAGGAAGTAAACAAGAGAAGAGCAAAGTATCTCTTTATATCAAATAACTATTTCGAGATTAAGAAGGAAACCTACTTCCCTTTATTCCGTCCAGCCGAATGCGGCTCCATCTTTGTCCGCCTTCCTGCCTTGTCCGCCCCTCAAAGCTTGTCCGCGCTCACAACCAAAACTTTTACGTCCAACATTTGAACCAAAACTTTTCCACTTTTGACTCCAACTCATCTGGCCAATCTTAAATCATGTTTGTCCGTCCTACTACCAAGTTGTGTTTGTCCGTTTTCTACCAGGACAATGATGTCCCATCCAAGTTGTATTTATCCGGTCAATTCCAAGTTCTACTTTGGTCTTTCAACCATGGATCTTTACTTATTCATCTAGGATAACCTTCTAGCTTGCTTATTCAAAAGTTTAATTTTTACTATTCTTCTGGTAATATTTAACTACTAAACTATAAAGTTATATTTCGTTTTATTTCATCTGACAGGCCACCATCTGGTGCTTACCACGCAATATTACTCGTTCCGCGCTAAGCAGGGGACTTAATGTAGATGGTGGGTTTTTGACAAGGGTAAGATAGTAAAATTATCTCTCAACACTCGAGTATGAAAAATATTATAACTTTGAAATTCTGCAAAGAGATTTTAGAAAGATTGATAGACACATTTTTGTGTCTAATTTGTTCCTAATTCTCTGTATTATTAGTGCTCGATTTTATACTTATTGTATGATTTTATGTGGTTGTAGGTATTTTTGATAAATAAACATTTGTAGAAAAATTGGCTCGACAAGTGATAAAGGCACCCAAAAATTACTAAAGACACCCCAACTCTGGATATGGGCACCCTATTGTTAAAGGCACCTGCGTTTTGGATTAGAGGCACCTCTTGTTTATTCAAAAATGAGAAAAAGGCGGGAACATATTTGACGCGTGAAAAAGGTTCCCTGATTTATTTCAAACCTATTTTTATGGGATTTAAATGTTGTTTCTATAACCCAACAAGAAGAAACTCTCAAAACATGTCAAACTACCGAGAAAAATGGTTGGAAGTCGTATCAAACTACCGGAAAAGAGTTTCCTTCTCTGTTTCGGATAATCAAGAATTTGAGTTGGTATTAGATTGTGTTTTGGGTCCTTGTCGACTTAGAAAGACTAGTTCGGGTTTGCTAAGCCTATATAAAGCAAAAGGAAGGAAGAAAAAGGAATACAGAGGAGGGGTAAAATCAGGGAGAAAACCCCCGGAGCTTCAATCGAAAAAAACCCAGATATTCCCTCGAGATTTGAGGGCTCTGTTGTATACAAAAAGGTTATATGGGGTCCAACAAAGATTGAGGGATGTTGGGTCAAGCTCAGAAGGCCAACAAAAGGAGAAAAAAAAATTATCAAAGAAAAAAGTGTTCTGTTGTTGCTGAAGAACACGAAGAACAGACAAAAGGCAACGGTTTCTTTAACCGTTCTGCAACGGTTTCTTCAACCGTTCT
Organism: Papaver californicum; assembly: GCA_023531435.1. NCBI lineage: Eukaryota > Viridiplantae > Streptophyta > Magnoliopsida > Ranunculales > Papaveraceae > Papaver > Papaver californicum. The sequence continues at coordinate 749,416 of JAJJMC010001074.1, forward strand.
GCAACGTTTATTTGCAATGTTTATCTTCAGTTGCAACGGTTTCTTCAACCCATCTGCAATGGATATCTTAGTATCGGCAACGTTTATCTTCAGATGAAAACACTTTTCTTCTGTAACAATAAGAATAATCGTTTGCAACGCCATTACACCGTTGTGAACATCTGTGTTATTATTTCTTCTTCTTTTTACACACTTTTGAGCCATGAATAATTGTTTTGAGAGTGTGTACATCATGAGGAGCTAAACCCAACCACTGGGACAATGGAGGAAGCCATATTTCATGAATGAATGGTAACTATTTTTGATTCTTAATGACTTTTGCATTGATTTATGATTTTTCTTAATTAGCTGTGATTTTGTTTGATGGTGTATGCTGGGACTTAAGAGCTTTTAATGCGCCATGCTTGTGATTTACAGTTAATATTTTAGAAATCTACTTTTGGCAAAGAAACATAGTCAATAAAAGAGCTATAATTGTTACAGAATTATTGTAGAAATTAACTAGAATTGATTTTGGTGGAATCCAGAGTTCCAGTTCTTCCCAATTTTGTTAAAGTCTTTTACTTATTTTCTAGTTTAATTCAGAATTAGGTCTAAAACGAATCTTCACAAGTCTCAGCGAATGAACACATTTTTACCACTATTCTAAAACATATCAAATTTTTGGCGCCGCTGCTGGGGACTTATTTTTAGATTTTTTTTAGTTTTTTTTAGGTTAGTTAGTTTAATTAGATTTTTATTTTATTTTATTTTTTATTTGTTCTGTTTTACGTTTCTTTGGTATTTTTCTTTGTATTACAGATTTTGGATCAAAAAGAAATTGATGCCAAAGATTATATTGATTGATTAAAGACTTGGAGTCAAAGATAAATTTAAAAGAACGGAAAAAGAATGCACATTTTTTTAGTTAATTTTAATTTTATTTAATTTTTAGGGTTGTATTTTTTTTTTTTAGAAAATTATATTAGGATTTTTTTTTTTATAATTTTTTTTTTTGTTTTGGACTTTGGACTTTTGGACATTATTATTCTTTAAGCCCTATGAAAGGGTATTATTAAATGTAAACTGCAACAGGGAAGGGCGACCATTACAATATTGTCTCTGACCCTCGGGTTCATACACTGACATAGGAGTCGGTGGCCTGAGTCGACCTCAACGGTTCATCGTCCGTCTGGAACGGGAGGTAAGACTCTAACCACCCACGAATCCCCTGTCAGTGAGATTTCTTGACGCCTTTGTAATGCATATATACTGAAGACCTGAATACAGATTTGCTTTTCTAGTAAAGGGCAAGAACTGACCATATAAGATAAGGACTCGGATTTCATCACCGTTTCCTTTTTGCCCGCTTTAGGAACACGTTACCAAACGCGAATCTAAGCCTTAAAATTTGACTAGAAAGAGACCGATAGGGTAACGAGCTTATTGGAAAATCATTCAAAATGACTGTATTGGTTACTCTGTTAGCCTAACTAAAAGTTCAGGAAGATTATTTTAAGTAGATTCGAGCCGCCTTGTAACCCAAGGAAACGTTGCTAAAGAGGGAGGGTTATCAAAGCTCCGTAGAGCTTATCCTGTTTCTATTCGACTTAATCTAATTCGGATCGTTCTAAGAGATTTGATAAAACTGTAACTAGTTTCCTTTTGGAAGAATATAAGCTGGTCTAGAAACAATGTAAGTTGAGTCATCATGCGAGGAAGTTTCTGTCAGAAAATGTCGAACTGGTATTATGAGGACCAATACAATGAGTATCCAACTGAATTTCAAAATAGACATTATCCGTACTATCAACACGGTGTAGAAAGTAGTCGGGACCACCATCAACCTTTTGGAGGTTATTGCTCCTACCAGGGTGATCCCAATTACTATTCATATACACACCCGTCATATGAACATGAAAATGAGAAAAATTCAAGTTCTTTGTCTTGGAGGGATGCCCTAAAGCATGTGCAATTTAGTATTCCTTATAATGAACATATTATGCCTCTAGAAGAATCATTGAAGCAGTTTCGATCTAGTACTCATCATGAACCTATTATGCCTCTAGAAAAATCACTCAAGAAGTTATCTGAGATGACACATATGTTTGAATTAAGTGTGAGAGGAACAAATAGTAGTCCAACTCTTTTTCTAGAAGAATCACACAAGCAGTTGCGATCTAGTACTCCTTATGATCCATTTGTTTCTCTAGAGGATTCCCTCAAGAAGTTGACTGAGAATACAAATAGGTTCATAGTAAGTGTGAATGAAAGTCTTGCAAAGAATAATATTGCTCAAAATGATCTTAATTTCCAATATAGTGCTACCCTTGATAATTATTCACCTAGTCAAGAGGACGAGGATAGAATTGGTAACACTACTTATTTAGACGAGGTCCAAACATCCTCATATTATTATGATGATGAGGATAGTATTGGTGAAGAACTTGAAATATATAGGCAGAGTGATCAGGAAATTGTCACTCCAATTGTGCTTCATGATGATAGTGTTATATTTAGTTCAAATCCAAATAATGTTAATGATTATTCACCTATTCAAAAGGAAGAAGATTTGACTAGAGATACCACTGTTTTAGACGATGTAGAATTTTCTTGTTTTGAAGCCGATAATGGTTTAGAGGAACATGTTTATCATGAGAATATTGTTTTAGAGTCCATCAATTTAGAAACAATTGTCTTAGATAACAAAGAGAGACCCGTAGAGATTTTAAATATGAGTGAGGATGCACCACCTGATTATAACCTAGAATAAGTTTTAAGAATCTGACGATCTAAAAATTAGGTTGTGACTAGTCTATCTAAAGACACTGAAAACTCTAAGTTTGGGGGTGACTATCATTCTCCATGTGCTTTACCTTAAACTCTTAGAAAGGTCCCTAACTTGGGACTTGACATATGCACCTCTACCATTTTTCAAGATCATATTCAAACTAGATTCCCTGAGCCTGTTGATGTCCATAAAAAAGTTTCAGTTGTTAGAAACCCATCCTATGGTCGATGTGGTTTACCTAGGAAATAATACCAAGATTGACTTTGTTTTCCCACCAAAATGTTTTCTTCCATATGTGGGAACGTATGAATTTCAAATGTGTCAGTTATTAAGTTTTGAGACTAAGCCTAATTACTTTAGGAAATTAGAATTGACACATTTTCTTAAGAATGACCACCACTCTCATAGTAGTCAACTGTGTGGGTCAAATATGATTGACTTTGAGGATCCACAACTATTCAGGTTATTATTATGTGCTTCAAATTTATTAGTTGAGTTACTCCAGACTTTACAACCTGATCCTGTTGATCCTGCCTACAAGGAAATCCAGCCCATGAAAATATTTTATCTAGACCCTTTTATAGAGCCTGAACCTGAACCACAGCTAGATGTAGTTGTCTTAAACAGAAAACTAAATAAGGGTGTGCTCGGTTTGTTCATTTTCTTGGCCTATTGCAGCTTCCTTTTATTTGTGATAGGACTATTTGATTCAGATGACCCACAGTTGTTCCGGCTATTGCTATATGATTTTATGAGGTGACTAATTATTTCTTAGTTTGGCTGAAGACTTTAAACTTAGCACTTCTTGGGAGGTAGATCATGCTCACGCGACATGGTAATATCTTTCCTTAACTCCTTTTCTTCTATTGGTAACAATTTCTCTTTGTTCATGCTTTTAATCATTCATCTTTAGAACATTGAGGAAAATGTTAGATTTAAGTTTGGGGGTAAGGGAGAAACTTTTAATGAAATATGAAACTCCAAAATTTAGAAACTTGTAAACAATTCAGGATGACACTAACCATTCTAGGTAGATGGAAACTTAGCTCTTTTTTTATAGGAAGTGGTGTGCCAAGTTAAATGGTCTATTCATAAAAGGACAGAGTTCAGGTGTTAGAAATAACATGATAGTCGTCACCATAACTCGGAGTCTATCTCGACCATATCACCTTATGTTTTTTTATTACAATTTTTTATGTTTCTCTAAGTGATTTGGTGGGTCACCAGTATCGAATTGTTATCGCCGCTAGGATGAAGTAAGAGTGATTGAGATCAAGCCCCATTTTTGTATTTTATTTTTCTTCAGACCAATTATTTTAATTTTTTTTCGAGTATTGACACTTTGATAGCAATATTTATGTGTTCTCCCTATCTCTGTCGCCTAAGCAAGCGTGGAACACATGATCCATGAGAACTATCATGTAAGATGCTGATAAGGAGCATGCACTTGGATTCATTTGATCCAATCATGTTGTCAATACATTTAATAAAATAAAGATAGTTGTTTAATTTTCAATAAATCGATCGTTGGGACCCTTGTATATACCAGTTGAGTCGATATTAGTATAAGGATTAAGACCAGTGGGAGCGTATTTCATTCCATTAGGATTCATCTTGACACTAACCTTCAGACAAATATGGGAAACACCGTTCACCTTAGTCAACATGCAAACTTCATCATCTTCATATCCATCTTCTAAATCTTTCCATGTGATTGAACTTTGATAGATTCTGAGTATCGTGGTTGGACGACTATCTAAGTAGAGCTTTGTTTTCTTATATATGAATTTTAGTATGCTGAATGCAAACTCGTGAACATCAATTGGACTCATATAGGGTAATGATTCCCATAGCCGAAGAATTTAATATGCCAACTAAATAACTTGTTTAGTGTTTACCCTCAATCGTTCACAGGTAGCTAGGGTTTAGAGTAAAGGTTTTGTGGGTATACCTCTTGTAAACCCTCAAGAGACTAAAACTCGTCCGATAGGGACACCTATAGGTTTAAAGGCTTATTGCACACGCTAAGTGCAACCGCGATGCCTGCAAAAGTGAGTTAGGATTGTTATTTTATTTTTAGATTTGATTTGCTCGAGGACAAGCAAATAATAAGTTTGGGGGTATTTGATAGACACATTTTTGTGTCTCATTTGTTCCTAATTCTCTGTATTATTAGTGCTCGATTTTATACTTATTGTGTGATTTTATGTGGTTGTAGGTATTTTTGAGAAATAAACATTTATGGAAAAATTGGCTCAACAAATGATAAAGGCACCTAAAAATTACTAAAGGCACCCAACTGTGGATATGGGCACCCCATTGTTAAAGGCACTTGTGTTTTGGATTAGAGACACCTCTTGTTTATTCAAAAATCAGAAAAAGCCGGGAACATATTTGACGCGTGAAGAAAGTTCCCTGATTTATTTCAAACCTATTTTTATTGGATTTAAATGTTGTTTCTATAACCCAACAAGAAGAAACTCTCAAAACACATCAAAGATAGAGTTTACAGCCGAGAAAATGGTTGGAAGTCGTATCAAACTGCCAGAAAAGAGTTTTTTTCTCTGATTCAGATAATCGAGAATTTGAGTTGGTATTGGATTGTGTTTTGGGTCCTTATCGACTTAGGAAGACTAGTTAGGGTTTTCTAAGACTATATAAAACAAAAGGAAGGAAGAAAAAGACATACAGATGAGGGGGAAAATCAGGGAGAAAACCCCCGAAGCTTCATTCGAAAAAAAACAGAGATCCCCTCGAGATTTGAGGGATCTGTTGTACACAAAAAGGTTATATGGGGTCCAGCAGAGATTGAGGGAGGTTGGGTCAAGATCAGGAGGCCAACAGAAGGAGAAAAAAAATCATCACTGGAAAAAGTGTTCTGCTGCTGCTGAAGAACAGAGAAAAGGCAACGGTTTCTTTAACCGTTCTGCAACGTTTATCTTGAGCTTTGCAACGTTTATCTTTAGTTGCAACGGTTTCTTCAACCCATCTGCAATGGATATCTTAGTATCTGCAACGTTTATCTTCATATGAAAACACTTTTCTTCTGTAACAATGAGAATAATGGTTTGCAACGCCATTACACCGTTGTGAACCATCTGTGTTATTATTTTTTCTTCTTTTTACACACTTTTGAGCCATGAATAATTGTTTTGAGAGTGTGTACATCATGAGGATCTAAACCCAACCACTGGGACAATGAAGGAAGCCATATTTCATGAATGAATGGTAACTATTTTTGATTCTTAATGACTTTTGCATTGATTTATGATTTTTCTTAATTAGCTGTGATTTTGTTTGATGGTGTATGCTGGGAATTAAGAGCTTTTGATGCGCCATGCTTGCGATTTACAGTTAATGTTTTAGAAATCTACTTTTGGCAAAAAAACATAGTCAATAAAAGATCTATAATTGTTACAAAATTATTGTAAAAATTAACTAGAATTGATTTTGGTAGAATCCAGAGTTCCAGTTCTTCCCAATTTTGTTAAAGTCTTTTACTTATTTTCTAGTTTAATTCAGAATTAGGTCTAAAACGAATCTTCACAAGTCTCAGCGAACGAACACATATTTACCACTATTCTAAAACATATCATAGATGTTGGTCTCTGTCCTCTCCCAGGTGCTCATCCATGTCATCTCTCTATATGTATGGCCAACTACATATACGATTAAAATTACTGAATCAAATCAAACACTCATTACTACATAAAATCATCAGAATAGCACTGGTGCTTGCTACGACTTTCCCAGATATTCTATAATTTTTACATTAAATCCCAAGCTCCCAGATGGATTGGCCACTAGAATAGAGCAATTTGAAAATTATTTGGGTGTTATATTCTACAACCGAATTCTCAAATTTTAAAAGCTTATGTCAATACTCATGCTCTACTGCACGATATTCGCTCACTAAAATATCTATATAGCTTTATATACAAGGTTACATACGAATCTACTTGACTAAAGTACCACAGTTGTGCTTAGATTCCAAGTCAAAATTGTGACAGACACAATTTCATAGCTTCTACTAGATAAATCCAGCGCCATTCACATTAATCCCTGCTTAAGGAGGTAGATAATGTGAATGGCGCAAATTAGGGCTTTGGAAACGCTATAAAATTAAGTTTGCAACACTTATAAGCGTCTCAAACAATCAGAGAACACTTTCTAACCCTAATTGGAAAAAGAGACGCTGAATTTGAAGCGTAACAAAAGGCTATAGCACAAAATCATGTGCGTCTTAGTTTTTACCACAAAACATGTGCGTCTCAGTACAACTTCAAAACATGTGCGTCTTAGTTTTGCCACAAGACTTGTGAGCCTTAGTTATCAAGACAAAAACATGTGTGTCTTCGTCTCAAAGACAAAACATGTCCGTCTTTGTCTCAAAGACAAATCTTGTGCGTCTTACTTAAGCCACAAATCTTGTGCATCTTACTTAAGCCACAAACATGTGCGCCTAGTTTTGAGCACAGAACTTCTGCGTCCTAGTTTTGAGCACAGAACTTGTTCGTCCTAGTTTCAAGCACAAAACTTGTGTGTCTTAGAACTTAAAGACAAAACTTGTGCGTCTTAGTATTAATACAAGACTCATGCGTTTTACCCTTTTGATACTAAACCTAATACTAATCTATCTTATATACGTATTCAAACCTTATCCAACTTACACCTTAGCATTAGCACCTTATATGCAAGCTTCAGAACCCTAACTTGCCTATCGAAGGCCATACTAGGCCTCACTCATATATTTTAACAGTGGTCTCACACACATATATTTTTATGTGTAGTTTCACATGCATACTCTTGTGCTCAACAGCTACATACATATTCCCATGATCAGCAACATACATTTATTTCTACAAAACAAGCATGTCAATGTAAATTGACCAAGTTGAACACACGATTCCTTATAAATAAAAATAAATATATACTTTATTTTATTCTTGCTAGACTCATCAGGCTATTCAAGTAAAACAAGTCTTTAGTCAAGAGACCAACTAAGCATGCCTCATTTGACTTAGCATTAATAATTCTTAAATTAAAAAATTACACGAGACATCAAAGATGTCACAAATGGAGGGATATTCATTAGGGTATTGGTCTGGCGGTCCACGACACGTGGTACAACAATGTACCCACTACAGAAAAAACTATGGAAAGTTCGATCATCAGTCAAATAGGAGTGGTGGGTTAGTGCAACTGTCCATTTAACCTCAAACAGAGTGGGAAGCGGTGGTCAACACTTTCCCCGCCTTCTCTACTTCACTTCTACTCCACCATCAACACTTTTCTTCCAGAGAGGAGGTCATGTGAACGGTTACAATAACTATAATTATAAAATGGAATCTATTTTTAAAGGGACACGACAAGTTTAAGGCTGAGACAAATCTAATACAAAACAACATCGAACAACTCGATCATTCAATCTTCTCATATGTAGAGAATTTATTCATATCTATTCACACCAATTACATCCTACAGAGTCTGATACTCTGACCTCAATCCTTCTCTCGCTTCTCTCTCTACGACTGATAAGTGTCTAAAACACCTTAATTATTATCAATTGATTATGCTTTCTTTGCTATTTTTCTTGTAAATTTTGTATATTACGCTTGTTTTATATTTTGAGGTCAATGGATTAAATTTGTAAAGAGGAATAAAAAACGTCAAAATGAGATGGGCAAAAAAGGACGTGTACATGGATTGACATATTGGTTCTCGTCCGAGACCGTTTGGATTATGTGGTTGTGGCCTTAACATGCTGAGCTGAAAGGAGTGCGTCTAATTTAGACCAAAAATGTGCAAGTAGAGTACACGTGTAGAGGTGAAGAAATGAAAATAGGTTTCATTAATTAAAAACCAAACTGCTAGCAAATGAGTCATTTCTAGTTTCAGTTTACAACATACAGTCTCCCTCTCTTTTCGACCATCTACCATCAAGTCTGCCGTCGACCAAGCCATGTTCACCAAGAGTCCAATCTGAAGTCGAGAAGAAGAAGGAAGATAGAAGATGAGATCGCTGTTGAAATTATGAAACAATGGCAGAGAAGAGAGTTGGAAAATGGGTTTCATCACTGCTGGACAAGAAGTTTCAGGTGGAGGTGATGGTTGGTTCGAGTTGAACGGATTTGAGATGATGAGAAAGAAGAGAAACAAATGTTGCTAGCCTGATTCCGTGAATGATTGTTTGAGCTTTTGAGAGAATTTCGACAACAACAAAAACAAGATTAAGATGATTGAATGGTGATATGTCCGAATGATTAAATGGATTAGAAATTTTGGGTGGTTGTCTAATGTAATAATTACTGCAGGGAAGGAGATGCAATAGGTGTTATGTTTGTGTGGATCCTGGTAGTGTATGAACCGGTTTCACACTTGACCCAATCCGACTGGCGGCCCGTTGGGAAATTAAATAAGACTTTTTGAGAGGTTTGTTTATGGAACTCCGGTCCGGGCCTATCATCCCGTCCCTGCGTTCCATAAATGAACCTCCATGGGATCTAGAGAAGCACCCCGACCCAATTTTTTTGAGTAGTCTCTATATATATCGAGTTGTTCTATCTAGGGTTTGTAATCAATATTATTATCATCGTTGTATTCCTCTGGAACACTTTTTTTGATATTATAGTGAAAACCGCAGTCGTTCCTTGGACGTAGCCCTAATTTTGGGTGAACCAAGTAAATCTTGTGTCTTTTATTGTTTTCGTTTTGTTTTCTTTATAACATCGATCCTAACAACTGGTATCAGATCTAGTTTGTGAAGAATTCTGAGAAGAATCGATGGCAGGAGGAGAAGACGACGGAACGACATAGAAAGGGGAGTCAACATCATCTGCGATAGGGGTCGAATCTGCAAACGTAATCGAAAAGTTTGATGGGTTAGATTTCAGGTACTGGAGAATGCAGATTAAAGATTATCTCTATGGGAGAAATTTGCAGCAACCTCTATTGGATTCAGTGAAGCCAGATGAGATGTCCGAGGAAGATTGGAAACTCCTGGATCGACAGGTTCTAGGGGTTGTTCAATTAACCCTAGCCAAGTCAGTTGCACACAGTGTTTTGAAAGAAAAGACCACTGCTGGTCTGATGGAGGCCTTGGCGAGTATGTATGAAAAGCCTTTGGCGAACAATAAGGTGCATCTGATGAAGAAGTTGTTCAGATTGTACATGCCAGAGGGCGCTTCAGTTACAAAGCACTTGAATGAGTTCAGTGAAATCTTGAATGATCTATCATCTGTCGAGATCGAATTTGATGATGAAATTCGTGCCCTAATCCTTTTGGCCTCTCTACCCAATAGTTGGGAAGTTGTGAGAACTGCTGTAAGTAATTCCGCCAGCAAAGAGAAGCTAAAGTATAATGACATATGCGATCTGATTCTGGGTGAAGAAGTTAGAAGGAAGGATTCTGGTGAGTATACGAATAATGATGCTGCCTTTAACGTCGAATCAAGAGGCAGATCATCTCAGAAAAATACGAACAAAGGAAGATCTAAATCAAGAAGAGGGCGAAGCACGTGCCAATCTAGAGGTCCACGGGGTCCGACTGGATGCTGAAACTGCGTCCAGATGGGCCACATACAGAAGTGGTGCAAAGAACCTAAGAATAACGGGAATAAAAGTGCGAATGTTGTTACAGAAACCGTGCAAGATGCCTTACTGCTTTCTGTTGAAAGTCCCATAGACTCTTGGGTTCTCGACTTATGAGCTTCTTGGCATACCACTTCAAGTTGAGAACTTTTTGTTAATTATACTGCAGGTAACTATGGGACTGTCTATTTAGTTGATAATAGACCACTTGAGATAGTAGGCATTGGAGAGATCAAGCTTAAGCAGGAAAATAGATCAGTCTAGAGAATCCACAAGGTTAGACATGTTCCACAGTTAAAGAGGAATCTGATTTCTATTGGGTAGCTTGATGACGAAGGGCATGGTGTTTATTTTGGTAGTGGTAGATGGAGGGTGACTAAGGGAGATATGGTAGTGTCTCATGGTTACAAGACAGGTACTCTTTATATGTATTCAAGTTCGAGCGACTTGTCTATTGTTGGCATGGAAACAGTAGATACATGTGCAATAGATACAGTTACAGTTGCTGAATCTAGTGATACTCTATGGAACCAAAGGCTTGGGCATATGAGTGAGATGGACAAGAAGGTACTTCAGTCGAACATGAAACTACCAGTATTGAAGACCATTGATGTTGGTATGTGCAAGAGATGCATCCTTGGGAAGAAGAAGAAAGTCAACTTCGTCAAATGCGGTAGAGCTCCAAAACCAGAAAAGTTAGAGTTGGTGCATACTGATTTGTGGGGACCATCTCCAGTTCCATCACTTGGTGGCTCATTATAATACATCACTTTTACTGATGACTCGAACAGAAAGGTATATGTTTATTTTCTGAAAAATAAAAGTAATGTATTTGATATATTTAAGAAGTGAAAGAATTTGGTAGAAAATGAGACAAGTTTGAAACTGAAGTGCCTAAGATCAGATAATAGGGGTGAGTATATTGATGGTGGGTTCAGAGAATATTATGCTACAAATGGAATCAGAATGGAGAAGACCATCCCAGGGACACCACAACAGAATGGTGTAGCTAAGCGCATGAACCGGACCCTAAATGAACGTGCTAGAAGCATGAGGTTGCATGCTGGGATGCCAAAAGTTTTTTGGAATGATGCAACCAACACTGCAGCTTATTTGATCAATAGAGGACCATCAGTTCCGTTGAATTTCAAATTGCCATAGGAGGTATGAAGTGGTAAAGAGGTAAATCTTTCTTTTTTGAAAGTATTTGGCTGCTTGTCATATGTACATGTTGATGCCAATGCTAGAAACAAACTTGATCCTAAATCCAAGAAATGTTTTTTTATTGGCTATGGGGATGATGCTTTTGGTTATAGATTTTTGGATGCAGAAAATCAGAAAATATCAGAAGCAGGAATGTCATCTTCAATGAGAAGGTTATGTACAAGGACAAATCAAATGCAGTTGAAGAACCAGAGGCACCAGATGTAAAAGATTCTTCTTATGTTGATTTGGTGAGATTTCTTAAATAAGTGTGCATGAAAAGGTTGTCCAGAACCAGGAAGATGAAGTGTCTGAGATAGAGCAGGGTAGTCCAGCTTCTCCAAACCCCAGTACTCCGGTTTCCAATCTTAAGAGAAGCAGTAGGGTACCCAAGGCAGTGGATCGTTATTCACCCTCTCTTCAGCACATCTTGTTGTAAGATGGAGGTGAGCCTAAAAATTATGCTAAATCATTTCAAGTTGAGAATTCAAGCAAGTGGGAGTTAGCTATGAAAGATGAGATGGATTCTTTGCTCAAGAATTAGACTTGGCAGCTAACCGAGCTACCAGAAGGGAAGAAGGCTTTGCATAACAAATGGGTGTACAAAGTAAAAGAAGAGCATTATGGGAGTACACGTTACAAGGCCAGACTTTTTGTGAAGGGTTTTCAGCAAAAGGAAGGTATAGACTACACTGATATTTTCTCTCCAGCTGTGAAGCTAAATACAATCAGATTGTTTTTGGGAATTGTGGTTGCACGAAATTTATACCTTGAGCAGTTAGATGTGAAGACTGTATTCCTTCACGGTGATCTGAAGGAAAACATTTATATGGTACAACCACAGGGCTTCGCAACACAGGGAAAAAAGAATCTGGTTTGCAAATTGAATAAAAGCTTGTATGGTTTGAAACAAGCTCCAAGGCAGTGGTATATGAACTTTGACAGTTTTATGGGTTCCACAAGCTTCACTAAATGCGAATCAAATCATTGCTGCTACATAAAGAGGTCTGAGAACACTTTTATGATTTTGCTGCTATATGTGGATGATATGCTTATTGCAGGGCCTAGCAGTGATGAAATAAATGATCTAAAGAAGAAACTGTCAAAGAAGTTTGTAATGAAAGATTTGGGATCTGCAAAGCAAATTCTTGGTATGAGGATCACGAGAGATAGCAATCTATCGCAGTCAGAATATGTGAACATTCTGAAGAGGTTTAACATGGAAAGTGCCAAACCAGTGGGCACGCCTTTGGGTAGCCACTTTAATGTAACCAAAGACCAGTCACCTAAGATATCAGAAGATGAGGCTTATATGAAGAAGATTCCTTATGCATCGGCGATTGGGAGTCTTATGTATGCCATGGTTTGCACTAGACCAGATATTGCACATGCAATGGGAGCTGTGAGAAGGTACATGAGTAATCCAGGAAAGCAACATTGAGAGGCATTCAAGTGGCTACTTCGGTATTTGAAGGGTATTGCAGATACATCACTTTGCTTCGCAGGTTCTAATATGAAATTGCAGGGTTATGTTGATGCTGACTTGGCCGGAAATATTGATAGTAGAAAGAGTACTAATGGGTATGTGTATACTTTGGGTGGTACTGCTGTGAGATGGGGTTCTAATTTGCAGAAGATAGTAGCCTTGTCTAGAGTCAGAATATGTTGCTGCTACTGAGGCGAGCAAGGAGATGATATGGTTACATCGTGTCTTAGGTGAATTGGGTATGAAGAAAGGAAATGGAGTTTTGCATAGTAATAGTCAGAGTGTTGTTTTCTTAGTGAAGAATCCGGCATACCATTCCAGAACCAAGCACATGGATATTAAATATCATTTCATTCGATCTTTGATAGAAGATGGTCAGATGACACTTGAGAAGATTGACGGAACAAAGAATCCAGCAGACATGTTGACAAACCAGTGACCCTTGAGAAACTGAAGCTGTGTGCATCTTCAGTGGGTCTTCGAGCTTGATGATTGGTTAAGAGAGTTGCTGCAGTAATCAGTGTGTTTTAAAGTTTGTTCAGAGTGGAGTTAGGGCGCGTTGTGATGTGACCAGTCCCCAAGTGGGAGATTGTTATGTTTGTGTGGAGCCTGGTAGTGCACGACCCGGTTTCGCACTTGACCCGATCCGACTGGCGGCCCGTTGGGAAATTAAATGAGACTTTTGAGAGGTTCCCATTGAGTAGTCTCTATATATATCGAGTTTTCCTATCTAGGGTTTGTAATCAGTATTATTATCATCGTTGTATTCCTCTGGAACATATTTTTGAGATTATAGTGAAAACCGCAACCGCTCCTTGGACGTAGCCCTGTTTCGGGTGAACCAAGTAAATCTTGTGTCTTTTATTGTTTTCGTTTTATTTTCTTTATAACATCGATCCTAACAATGGGATTAGAAACTAGCATCGAGCTCATATCTGTATCATCAACAAAATACACACAAGGCGTTCGTTTAAATGCCTGAACCACCAGTTTAGTACAATCTTGTTCGCAGTTGTTCTAACTATGATATTGCTGCCATGGGTTTTGCTGATTTGTCGAAGCTGAGAATAAAAAGGAGATGGGTTATTCAGTGGCTCAGGTTTGTGTGGTGTTTGTAGCTCAAGTTGCTGGCAGAAGTGGGTTCAAAATGGTGAGCAATTGATGGATATTCAAGACGAATATTCATCCAAGGGATAGGAGCTGTTATTGTTGAAGTGAAGGGATTGGTCGAGTTCAGACAACAAGAGTTTGACCAGTTATAGCCGCTCAACTGCACTATCTTGATTGAAGACTAATCACAGTTCAAGGGCAGAGTATGACAGCAATTAGGACTCGTTTTAGAAGGCCTATGCAGTGCCAGTTATAAGACCAATCTATCTTAGATATGGAAAGAGTTTTTAGGCGAGAAAACAGTCAAGAAGGGGAGTTGTAGCCATTGGATTTGAGATGAACGGATGCTTTTGGATGGAAACTAGAGTTGTATTAAATTAGGAAAGTGGTGTGTCTATCTAATGTGAGTCTTGAGGCTAATCGCAGGGAAGGAGCTATATAAAGGAGTCATAAAAACAGAATAAAACATACCTCCTTTCCACCGTCTGGATGCCTGAAAAGTGCTTGAGAGAAGTTCTGAAAGAGTTCGCCTAAAGCTACCACTTGTTCTACCTGCTCCTGAGTATCATTAGCACGCCAGCAACTTTGATTTGTTGCTTTGGGTTTTGTTTCCGTCTCTTTATTTCTCTGAACGATTCTTAAGCCTTGTATTTTATTGCCAAGAACATGTTTACTATGAGTATCTAATTTATCTTTGATTGAGGGTGATTTCGATCGTCCGGAACATGAACTTATAATTGATGAAATAGTTTGTTTTCTTGCAATTGTTTTCGATATTATTTAATCTTTACTATGATAATATTGAAACATGGATTATTTGTTATTGATTAAGTTCAAAATTAAATTGTTGATTTATAATTCTATTGCTAGTTTCGGATTTCTTCGACCTGTAATTGTCTAGAGATTCTAAACACAAGTAGCAATATATAGGTATTGATGATGGGATTTTGTTAAATACCCATATGTAAAGATTGACACTAGTGGGAGAACTGAACGTATAGATTAGTCGCTAGTAATAAACTATCTCATAAAACTTAAAGCGCTTGTTTGAGTTATATCTAGAGAGTGTACTTCTAGATAGCTCGAATAAGTAGAATCCGGTAGTCGAGCACTTCCGTGTCCTGTGAATTTAAGAGATTACAGAATAGTTGAGCGTACTAATTATTCTAGGGTTGTTAGTAACGAGATAATGCGAAGAACATAATTATATCGATTTGACTCATGTTTCGTGGCCGAGAATGAATCCTTGATCAATTTCATTTCATATTTGACATACAAATTTACAATTTTTAGAACTTTTGATAATCATAATCTTGCTAAGAGTACTTTGATAACAATTTTTGTTAAATACCTCCTTTGGGACCGAACCTACTTGTCATTATTCTACTTGATAGTGTAAAGAGAAGTAGAGAATATTATTTGTGAGTTTTACACCTCATCAAAGACCAACCCTTCTCCTCTGTGACTGGAGCAAGACTGAAATGACCACTGCTTGGTTTAGGCAAGGATTGTACAGATTGATCTCTTGAATCTAAACAAAGTACATAAACATTACAAATATTTAAGGATTAGACGAATTATCACCTGCTCACCCTACTTTTTTTCCTAATTTACCCTCTTAGTTAATTCGTTTTTCCCACAAACACCTGCTTATCAGAATAATCTTCGGCTGATATTGGAATACAACTTTTCAGTCAAACCTGACAGAAACCTGGATTTTTCATAGTTTTGTCAGGTTCGGCTGATTTTGTAATTCCTTTGCCAGCCGAACTTAACAACATTATGAATAATCTCAGGTTCGGCTTAGTATATTTCCATTTCTTACCATCCGAACTTTGTGTGTCTATTCACTTCGTATGAAAATTGTACGACAACAAGAAAAACAAATAAATAAAGACAAAATATTTCATTTATAGGGTGAGTTTCGAACGGTCCACCAAAACCAAACAAATCAAAATATTTCATTTCATGGCATTTCTAATTTTACCGCATGTTCACTTAACATTGTTTCATCATCGTCACTTTCGTCCTCCTCATCATCTGTCAATTGTGTTGTTTGTTGGTTTTCAATGATATATGCATTGCTCTCCAAAGGTCTATCGCCGTCGCATATTATGCACACCAATCCAACGAGTAATTTGGTTGGAATTTACGCAAAAAAATATTTTTATCCAACAAAGGTAATGGGCACTCGGGTTGTAATTTGAGACCGATATAATGACATCTTTTAACATGTGCAATGACAAGTCTCCTATCCTTTATATTCTCAGTACAAGGTACTATTGGTGGCGCGAATGACAAACTCATACCAACTGAGAGCAAATAAACCACGCAATGAAAAGTCTCAGCCATTAAACACCCACAAATCGGCATTTGCATCTAATGTTCCCTTGTGCTGAACATATCCTCATGTAAACGAGCGTTGGATTTAATAAAATCTTCTAGTACCCCTTGATATCCTCTTGGACCATCTCTCATTATTGTCTTGTAAAAGTCACGGTTTCAGCGTAGTGTTTGTAACAACCTCCACCTTATATACTTGATTTGGTCCCCATTGAACTCCGTATTGTTCGCTTCTTCAAATGGTCCTAATTGTTCCGTAGTGACATGATAACCACAATTCACATCCCTTTCGACGTCCTCCATGGTTATTATATGCTCATGAATTACTCATGATAGGTATTCTAAGTAGTTATCATAAATCACATTGGTTGGTCGGTAAAGGTTACCGAACTTATCCTTTTTAAGACCTTTTATATTACCCATTGCATGTACGGTCTTTTTATCCTTTTGCTTAGTTTTTTTTGTTTTTGGGGAAGGATACGTCTTACACTTGAGCTTGATGTCTTTTTGAATATTTTTTGGTGGGGACAGACACGAATATGCATTGCTTTCCATGAATTATTGGTTACTTGCTTCACCTTTATCCTTACTCGTCTGACCACGTTTCCTTCAAATATTTACCTCTTCCTTCCTTCCCGCCTTCTCTATTTCCCTTTTTTCCTCTTCATACCTTGCATCGTGGAAATCAACACCGGATGGATCTCTTTGTGTTGTAATTACCTTGGCGAATTTTCTAGTCTTTTTCCGGTTCCAAGACATTCTCCTCGATGAAAGGAAAGAGGACAGGCCTCAAGTTGTGCATTAGGGTTTGTTTTTGAGCTCGGTACATCTCAACAAGTTTTTTCCCATAATTTGTCTCCCAAATCTCTTCATCATCGGGCTATTCGTATGGGAAAGGGTCAAAACTTAGTTGTTTCCAAAAATGATCAATATCCTCAAAAGGTATGATTCCATCAATTTTTCATCGATAAATGGTGAATGGTGCCTTGGTCTACTATGTCCGACTATGTTCATCAACGACATCTCATATTTTTTAGTCTTGTAGGTGCAATCCATTATAAGAACTTGCGGAAAACATAGAGTCATCAGACGCATTCCGGGTGGGCAATGAAAACATATCTCACTTGTACGAACTCATCAAATTTCTTTTGAATCATGTAGTTGTTGTTCGCCGCCAACCACATCACTTGTTGCATCACCAACCTACCTTGAAAATCATTTTTCCTCAAAAGATTTTTCGCGTTGTAGATAATTCGTACAGTGGACTTTTTATTCCCGTTATCTGCATTCAATTTTCTAAGAATCTTAATCGGTGCCATACGTATTCGCGACATTTTATCTACTTCCACAAGTTTTTTAGGCTTTAGACTTGTGACTTTGGCATACCCGTGAAGATCATATGGACATGGGTGGTTGTGACGACAATCCATGTTCCTAATCATACTCGAATATGTTCATGTTTGTTATAGTTGAAAACGATCTTGAAGGGGTAATTTCTTCGTTTTACTCTTATTCTTTCTCCCGGTTTTGCTCTTATACACAAAAACCTTCTTAAGCTCACTTACACCTATCCCAATTCTCTCACAAACCATTTCAAACTGGTTTAATCGGCTTTATTATCCGCAAACTAGCACATAATTAATTTTAATTCCATGTTACTTAGACCAAGACCTTACTTCCAGTTTAGACTTCCATGTCTACATGGTTGCAAGATCAAGAATAAAGTTAATAAAGTCCAAAATCATTACTAGTCCAAAATTACAAAATAAAGTCCAAAATCAATTTGTTACGTACCAAGTCATTTTGAAAGTGATCTTTATTACCTTCGTGAATAATGAAGTTTTCCGGAGGTTGGTTATGACGGACCGGGAGATTTACCTTCTAACGAGTTGGATTTCAACCCGTCTAGCAAGATCAAACCCCGTTACGTCACTCGGGAATAAAAAGAAAATAATACAAAATATACACCCAATTCATAAATCAAGCAACAATAGATACAAGGCCCATAACAAGAATGAGAACGAAAAAAGAAAATAAGCATTTTGTTGTAGATCATTTTGAATAACATTTGAAAACTTAGTATTACACACAGTAAAAATCTGAAATGAAAGTGGTATATAAGACAAGACTTATGTATACACCCAGATCAAACCTTGCACAAGATAATATACAACTTATATATATAAAATGAAACCTGCTAGTACATTTAAGTTTGACGACAAAATGAGTTGAGTTCATACAGATGAAAATCTACAAGTTAATACCCCAAGTTCAGTATGCAGTCTATTATACATCAAAAATCAGACCTTAGCATTTCTTTTATACACAACAAAAATATGACAAAAATCATGTGAAAGACCGCAACATAAACTACCCCATATACCCCGTGATATACACATCATAACCAAAACAAAATACTAACTTTCTAAGCTTTCTAAGTCTGCCGTAAGCTCTGCCCGGCTTACTGCTGCAAGCTCCTCTCGTACTCTGTGGGAGGAAAACAAAGAAACAGGGTGAGCTAAGCCCAGTAGGGGTTGAAACGATGAATACATAATCCAGCGTGGAATGTAATTGCAAATAGACAAGAGCAGCAGCCATAAATGTACAAGAAAGACCTTACACAGTTTAAAAAACTTATAACAATATGAAGAGCTACAAATCAGATTTGTATTGCTCTATAATGTAATTGGCCAGTGCCAAAGTCAGGGTAGTTGGATACCAGCCACACCGTTACAGTTAACGGTCTTCCGGGTAGCCATCCTTAGATGGGAGCCAATTAAGGTCTGACAGTCCTAAATAGAGTATTTTAGCATCATAGAAATCATTTGTAGGAAGTAAATACTCATCATAACATACAGTAAAAACAAAATTTATAAAAGTAAGGCTGCTAGTTGGCTATACAATGATTAATCCCATTTGAATCTTTTAAACATGATACACATCTTAACCACACAATCAGTTGAAACTTTCAAATATAGAAAACACAGTTAAGAAGTAGATTTGAGATAAAGGTCATCTAAATACAAAAAATGAAGATAACTAACTGATAAGAAAGTGATAAAACCAAATGCTCAACCAATTGTATTTCATTTTTTTTTCCTAAGACAAAGAAATCATAAAACAATGATCAAGGGAAAATGCCAGTAGCATTAAAAATGGGTAAGAAGGAAAAAGGCTACAACTGATAATAGTATTTGGTTATGAACAATTTCCACTGACCGAAAATCAAATTCAAGGTTTGAAATAAGAAACCAAGATAAATTTGTCCATGAAATCAAACACATTCAATATTTAAAAAATGTAGATCATTAGATCATTTTAACAAACAGGCAATGGCTAGTTTTAAAGAAATCAATTCAAGACTTCATTTATAATGGAAAATTGGACTTGGGTGATTTATGATAGAAAAACAGGATTTGGGTACTGCAAGCCAAAAGCAATTATAAAAATCAGATTTATGTAAGGATCAATATGCAAGGGTAACACAAAAGTTTGAAGGATTCAACCAAGTCCGACATCACACACAGATTCAACTGAAGTCAAAAACATGGATAATTACAAGAGATTTTATGCATGAAACTTCTCAAATTCACGGTGAAGAAAACATTTCAAATAATCATTTTTGATTTGCATGAATGGCATGAGTTAAAAAGATATTAAGCAATGTCAGAACATTGATAAAATATAATCAACATCATAGAAATGAGATGAAACATATACTCATATAAAATTAGGGCAGAAGAGTTTAGTACAGAAAATTAAAATCGAGAGAAGAAAACCCCCTACCTTTCTGTATGATCAGATTTTCCAAGTACCAAAGATGGGTTAAGCTCAATTTTTTGATTTAAAACCCCAAATTTTCCTTTGATTCAGATTGTAGAGAGTGTTAGCCAAAAGCAGAGAAGATGAGGGAGAACGATATAGAGCAAATGAGAAAAACAAAATGAGCTGGAGTTGTTTTTAGAAGATGGAAAGAAAGACAGATGTGTCCCTAACTGCTCATGTCTAAAACGTGGCATACATGCTCTATTTTCCGTAACACCTATCTATCGTGTAAATTTGTACTTGTAATGGTTATTTACTTTGTAAATGAACTTCTACTGGGTTAGGCTAGGGCTAGGAGCCCTAGGGAAATTTCACGATGTTACATTGGTCGTCCATTGATACAGGTTGAACAATAACGATCTACAAGAATATCGCGAGATTAGATGACCACAAATAAATTTTACATATAAGTTCAGCTGATTCGATATTCAAAACTTAAGCAGAACCTTTAGTTTCCAAATGTTCGAATGATTCGATATTCAGATTTTCATCCGAATAATGGGTCTTTTTCTTTCAAAAAATTCAACTATATGGTTCGGCTGATTCGATATTCTAGTTATCAGTCGAACCTTCACATTTGAGTTTTCTAATAATTCTGACTATAAGGTTTTGTTGAAAAAAAATTAGTCGAACATCACTATGTCCATGCATAAAAATATTGAAAATGTTCGGCTTGTTATTGGTACCAATTATCAGCCGAACTTAAACTTGGTCCTTGGCGCCTAAAATACAAATACAAAGTTCAGTTGATAATGCGTCCATAACATATCAGCCGCACTGTTCTTGATAATGTGGTTCGGCTAATAAGGTTTCAGCCGAACTTTAACCTGGTAAGCCGAACCCTTTAAAAAAAATCTATTTTTCGATGAATTCAACCCTACAAAAACGAGATTAAACCTTATCTAAGACCATACATGAGTGTTATTAGCAATGGGTTCCTCAACCATGTATTCATCTTTGGGATTTGGCTCATAAAAATCATCATTTTGATCTTGAAGTTGAGTTTGTGTTTGAGTTTGAGAAAAATCATTCTCATAATCCAAAAAATCAGCCATATTCGGATCTCCATCGTAGTTGATGTGTATTTTCTGAGCTTTACGTGATGAAGGTCCGCCTTCCTCATTCGAATCATGAATTTTCATCAAAAAACCTAGGTTTTTCTTCACTTCTTCTTCTACTTCTCTTGAAAAAAAGTTTTTCCCCCAAAAAATAAATTCCCTCACTAATTTTAGCTTTTAAAACCATTGATTACATTAACTACTAATCATTATTATTAACCACTAATGATTAACTATAATCTAATCATTATTTATTAAATACTAATGATTAATATTAACACTAATATCATAAGGGTAATGTGAGTATTATCAAAAATTGGTGGATAACGGGCTTTAAGAATTACTCCTAGTGACCTTATTTTGTCACTATATGGTATGCCCACTAAAAAATGTGTACGCCCAAAAACAGGATTCAACTGAAAAATATTGGACCATAATTGTAAACTTGTTAAAACCTAAAAGGGTCAAAACAGGGAAAAAAATACCATAATGGCGAATATAAATAAGAGGGTCCAAAAGTCAGAAATTAAGTTGGAAGTAGAATCATGTTTTGAGGCATATATACAACTTTTGAGGCATACCTAATAAAGACAAAATAAGGTCATTAGGTTGTAGAACCCCACCACCCCTTATCAACCGTTTTTTATAATGATAATTATGCCCTTACATAATTAGTGTAAATGTTAATACTTAGATGTTAATAATAATGATTAATTGGTAATGTTTGATTAAATTATTAGTGGTAAATTAGTAGAGAAATCAGATTTGTGTGAGAGAGTTAGGGTTTTTGAGAGGAAGAACAAGTGAAAAAAAACTTAGGGTTTTGAGATTTTTATGATTTTTGAGACTTTTGTGATTAAAGTGACAATTGGGTAATTCAAATGATGAAGGGGAATCTTCATATCGTAAACCCAATATAATACACATCAACTACAACAATGATCCGGATTTGGCTTACTTTTTGGATTATGAGAATGATTTTACTCAAACTCAACCTAAACCTCAAGATGATGATTTTTATGAGCCACTTGTAGACGATGTTTAATCACCCTTTTTTAGGTTTAATTCATCAAGAGATTGAATGTTTTCAATTTTCAGTCTTGGATTCGACAATAAAATTATCAGCCGAACTTAACGCACGAAGAACAGTTCGGCTGGTAATTATAAAGTCGAACCTAAGTTTGAATTTAAAATATGAAGTTCGGCTAATTCGTACTTTTGTTGTTAGTAGCTGAACTTTTAAAACTTAGGGTTTGGATAATTCGTACTACTACAAATCAGGTTCGTCTATTTCGAAAAATGTGAAGTAGAATGTCAGGTTCGGTTGAAAATTGTTATTTATCGAATCACCCGAACCTCTAAAAAATGCATTTTTGAGGCCTACAGAGAAAAGTTCGGCAACTATTTGGTTTACAATTTTATAGCCGAACCTGACATATATTGGAATAAATTTACAAAGTTGTCAGGTTCGGCTAACATTTGGTTTAAAATTTTGTAGCCGAACCTGACTCTGGAATTCATAAAAAAAAGATAAATTTTAAAAACCAAGTGGAGTTCTATTAAATACCATGATAATCTAACATCAAAAATATAAAAGCAAAACATTAGTCTTTCATCTAGAAAATACAAATCAAAATACACTAAATACCATAGTAAGCTAACATCCAAAAATATCAAAGTATGTTAATGAAACATATTCATTCGTAGAGATCTCCTCCTTGACCACGACCTCTTTTACTATCTAACTTCTTGTGGCCTACTCGAGGTTAGGGAGTTTTAGCATTAAAAGGAGTTACTTCCATAGACCTCTTCTTTTTTCTCCTTGAAATTACAGTTTTACCTCCTTCTTTGGTTTGGTTCCTAATGATAGACACATTTTTGTGTCTAAATTGTGCTCGATTCTCTATTTTGTTAATGCTATTTTATACTATTTACGAGTTTTTATGTCTTTGTAGGTATTTTTGAGAAATAAATAATTGTGGAAAAATTGGCTCAAAAAGTTGTTGCACCCAAAAAAATTACTAAAGGCACCCATCAAAAGTGTTAAAGGCACCCACCAGTTGGATTGGGGGCACTCTTCTTTAAATTCAAATTCACAAAATTGGCAGGGAAAAAAAACTTACGTGAGAAACTTCTGCTGATTTGGTTTGGAACGTGTTTTAAGTGATTTGGGGTAATTCTGAGTTACCCAAGTGAAGTAAACAACCAAAATAGGATCAACACACGTCAAGTGAGTGATTTCAGCCGGAAAAATCGCTGGAAAATTCATGTCACAGCCGAAAAAAGAAATCCACTCGGATTCGGATTAACAAAGATTTGGAGTTGGATTTGGAGTGTTCTTTGTGTTCTAATCGGTTAAGAAGAGTTATTAGGGTTCACTAATCCTATAAATAGAAAAGAATAACAAGAAATAAGGAAGGCAGAGCCACCGTAAAAAATTCAGGAAGACCTAACACAAAGTAGAAAATGTAATTAATATATCAAATATATAAGGTTCGGATAATGATAAAAGAGTTCAGATAAACAATGTTCTCCAAACCTTTAAAATTATAAGCAACGATTCAATGTTCGGCTACTAATTGGACATCCAAATTTTTTAGCCGAACTTCAATGTTCTCCAAACCAAAAAATTGCAAGCAATAGTACAATGTTTGGTTACTAATTGTACATCTCAATTATTAGCTGAACTTCAATGTTCTCCAAACCTAAAATTTTCAAGCAACAGTATAACGTTCGGATACTAATTGTACATGTCAATTATTAGCCAAACTTCAATGTTCTTCAAAATTTAAATTTTCAAGCAACAGTAAAATGTTCGGCTACTAATTGTACATCTTAATTATTAGCCGAACTTCAATATTCTCCAAACCTTAAAACTTTAAACAACAATTTTAAGTTCGGCTTCTAATGGTACTCTCAATTATTAGCCGAACCAACAAGTAGCAAAATTTATGTAACTCAAGTCAAAAGTTCGACTGAAAATATTGCTAAATCGAAAGAGCCAAACTCAATGTTTTATGAACTGTACCCTTGGTTCGGCTAAAAATTCCGATTTCAATAATAGCCGAACATTTCTTCTGAAACTAAGAAAACTAAGAACTAGAGTAGGTTTGGCTATTAAATCCTAGGGTTTTTGAGAAATTTTTAGCCGAACTTAGATCTGAAAAATCTAAAAACATCTATTAAATCCTACTCAATCGATCAAACAAAATAAAAAAAATAAAAACAAGATGGGTTTGTATTAAATACCTTATAATATACATTTTCGAGCAACCAGTGGTTTGATTTCGCTTTTCAAACTCGTTCAATCCACTTTGTGTTTCACTTGCTTGATTGAATTGGTTTCCAATTCTCGGATCCGGAAGTAAATCTCTAGCTCAACTCTTCGTTCTACTTGGTGGTTTCATTTTATAGTTTTAATTTTAAACGACGGTCAAAGTTTTGGAATGAACGATTAATCGTCGGCGAAAAAAAAATTCAACAAGGAAGAAAAAGTTCGTCTGAAAAGAGAATGAGAAGAAGAATGGTTGACTGATTTTAAAATGGTTTTGTTTAGGTTTATATTTTTTATTTTGTTGAAGGTTATTTATGTAGCTATATAAGGTTAACATAGTAAATGACTCTCACGGATAGGGACATCTATCACGGCTAGGACATCCCTTATAAACATACACTAGATAGCCTAATCATTTTATATGCCTCAAAAGTTTTATGTATGCCTCAAAACTGGATTTTTGTTGCCAACGGGCAATGAATTCCCAAAAATATCGTGCCATTGACGAATGATGTTATGTCTTGACATTTCAGGAAAAATATGCTGAAACAAAAAGGGAAATAACAATTCCTACCAAGGAATATCTTGAGGAACAGTTGATTGTTCAAGTTGGAGTTCCAAGGTTTATCTATTTTATAGTAGTAAAATATCTGCCTGCCACGTGGAAGGATCCTAAGGCGTTAGCAATATAAGAAGATAACACCGAAAGGCATGGAAAAGAAGTTGGAAAGTTACCACTCAAATTTTGAGAACTTCTATCGCCGGCTCTAGATCAGCACACATGAAAAGCACCATAGATCCATCTACGAACGAGTTTGAACTAGAGAACAAAAGCATTAAATGATGCATAGAGGCATGCTTGACTGGACTTTGTCAGACCCGGGAAGAAGGAGACGACAAGACAACGCAAGATACTTCGAAGATCATACTAATAGAAGATGCACGAAGGTAGAAAGAGACCCGAATCAAGATGGCGACTAAGGCGAGGTCGATATATACCTGTGAGAACGAAGCACAGGAACACGAATGTTGATGGAGGGAGATTTATGGAAAATAAATCTATTATTTTATTATTATTATTTATATTTTATTAATGTTATTTTCAGTAAGAAAATAACTAATTTTCGGATTTATTATTTAGGGTAATTTTAAAAGATTTTAGAAGTTTATTTTAAGAGTTTTAGTAAGTTAGGAAAGTGGCCTAAAGGTAGTAGATACCTTGGGAAACAAGTTTATTGTTTTTTGATAAGTTTAGGGTTTGCTTAGTAGGAGTTATCTATATAAGGAGCTCTAAAAACAAAAATTAGGGGAGTTTTTGATTAATTAAAATTATTTTATTTTCATTAAACTTGTTGAGTTTATTGATTTTGATTTTTATTCATAGTTGGTTTACCCCGAAGTCTGAATACTAATCTCATATCTATAGTCGTTATTCGTAGTGAATTAACAAATTCTAGATAACACCGTAGATTTTAGGATATCTGTTTGAAGATCAACTAATTTCTATCGATTTTCTACCCATTTCTACCGGTTACTTTTCAACAATTCTATTCCGCTGTAATTATTATCATCTTTACACGCTTCCCATGTGCATCAAATGTTCATTCGTGCGAGTAAAAGAAGAAAGTCAAGATCGCCACGTAGGATAAAATATCAAATAAGATGCATCATATTAGTCGAATAACGTTGTGTATAAACATTTTTGTCTATAAATACCAAAGTAATCTCGGTAAAAGGATAAGGTTATTTCTCAGGCTGAAAGGTACATTAGGTCACCTCGGGGAATAAGAGTCAAGTTTGTAATAACCATCTTCATCGTTAATAAAGTTCATCAAGTTTTATACAATCTTAGGTAAGAAAATAAATGAAATCTCTCTTATTAGAAATACTTGTTATGATCCAGTATGTATGTTTCCATTCAAGAGTTTAGATCAAAGTTATGTATTCATCTGATTTTGTAGCTAGAAAAATGGCTACTACAATTTGGCCTAGAAACAAGGAGGTGATTATAAGTCTGTCAGTTAAACCTTATGGCTAATAGCCAATAGCTCTTGTTCTCTTCATCACTTTTGAAACCCTTTTTCATTACTTCCTAACTAAGAAGAAACCTAAGAACATGCCTAGAAGATTAGATCATCCTTAATATAAGATTGAAAGAGTAGCAACATATTGATAATATGCTTGCAAACGCTCGATAAAGGCTTATAAGCGTTAGAAGAAAAAATTCAAAGCATAAAAAAGAATGATACTTTATTTTATTTTAGATATTTGAATCCAAAAGACCTAAGTGTTTCTTGAACCTTCAAGGTAAAGCTTAGATCAAGATTCACCTTACTGTAAAACCTGATTTACTTATGAGAAATATGTCTTTGGAAAAACCCTAATAGAAAAGGGGGAGGTAAGTACAGAACCCAACCTCATCAAGAGGGACCATTGAAAATGGTGACGTAGATGTCGACTAAAAGTTTCCTTGTTTTCAAAGAAAGATCTGTTTTGGGAATGATTTATGACAAAAATGATGTTGTGTTTATGGTTTAAAAGGTTTTTTGTCTTATCCATTACTAACTCCTCAGAGATGGGGTAAAATGTTCAGTCACTGGGGAAAAAACAAACCAGAGTCTGACATATCAGACAAGGAAGGTTTGAAGTAGACTTCGTTATTTTTGTCAGATTTTGAAAAATGTGTAAAAACAAAGATTAACTCGAGCACAAAGCAGTAAAATTGTCTTTTGTTTTTCATTTCTTAGGTAAAAGATGAATGAGGGAAGCGAAGCAGAAAAGATAAGGACCTACAAACAAAAGCGAAAAAACAGTGGAAGCGAACCAGGAGGGGCTGGAACTGAAGAAATACCCCGAGATGGACTCACAAGTTTGGACATAAAATACGATGAAAAAATACCATTGGAGGAGATGCCAAAGATCGTAGAAGCAGCAAAAGTAAATGAGATCGAAGCCAAAGACGAAGATGTATCAGAAACTTCGCCAACAAGCGTAAATGATCAAGTTGCCAACACAGAAGGAACCACCACGGTAGAATAAGCTACAAAAATCCAAAAGCAATAAGAAGAGAAGATCCGTGAACTAGAAGCAAAGAACCAATGCTTAGATCAGGAAATCGAGACATTTGAGCAAAGAAAGATAGGATCTTTATCTGCAAAGATGAAATGACAAAAGAATCATGAGACCTAGAGCCAAAGCATTCCTTAGGAAAGAAGTACAAGCATATATAATTTGATGAAGAACCTTTCGAAAAGAAAGAGCAAGAGCAAAAAATGATGGACCAAATGGAAGCGATGTACAATGAAATACGAGGTTTGAAGCAAGGAAACCGCCTCTCCGAGGTCATGACAGAAGAAGAGCGAATCCCATTCACGAATCAGCTAATGCAGGCCCGGTTGTCAGTAAAATGTTCGATACCAACGTTCACATCTGCCTTCACGGAACTACCAATGCAGTCCAGCATATTCGCACGTACTGGAGGTCACTGCTACCCTGGAGTGAGTACGAAGTAGTCTTATGTAATTTTTTTCCATCTAGCTTGAAGGAGGAGGCCCTTGCATAGTTCAACGTGTTACCAAAGCGATCTATCTCCAGCTTCGATGAACTATCTGAAACCTTTTTGGAAGCATATATGCACAACAGTTCGTTAAGACTAGGGGTCGACCGAATCTATGCATTCCAACAAGAAGATGATGAAAGCCTCCGAAGTCTGGTAAATATGTGAGAAATCTATGTGCCGAGGTAGAAAAAGTCTCCGAAGAAAATCATTCCAAGGTTTCATAGGCAGCCTTAGGAAGAGCGATCCAATCTTTGTCAAGTTGTTCAATAATGTCCCAAAAAAGCTAGGATCTCTGCGAGAAATCATGGAATATTACATCGCATTAGAGGAGATCCAGGCATCATCAGCGAAAGTCACGTCAAAAGCAAAAAGTGTTCGAGCAAACCTCTTGCAGTCAGCCCCAATAATTCCAATGGCTCCAGCAAACCAAATAAGCAAGCCACAAGCACAAAAAGCCTACACACCATAAAATAGAGGATATCAACCCCATCACGGATTCCAAGGAAGAAGAGGAGGACGTAACAACACGTGGAAAAGAAAACGGTTTGAGGACAAAACATACACCGTTCTCAATGTCTCGCCCAAAGAGATCCTGGTAGAAATAGAAAAAAAGGAGTGATGTAATATACCCCTTCAACCGAGGAACTATACCTGCGATATCTGGTCAAGATCGTGGATGGTGCGAATTTTTCACAGAAATGGAGGAATGCCACAAACAGTTGTCGTAATTTGAAGAACAAAATTCAAAGTTTAATAGACGAAGGATATCTGCAACAGTTCTTTAGCAAAACAAATCAAGACAGTCAAGTACACCACGTCACCATTGGAGGAGGAGTCCCATATCTTGGGTGTAACACCATCACATACTCCGAAACAACAAAACCAAATTTTGAAATCACAAATGACAAGAATCCACAAGCGAAATCACCAAGGTGAGAAAATTTTCAGTGTTGCTACAGATGGACTAACGGAGCCATGGATGGTGCGGCCCGTCTACTTTTCATCCAAAGATGTTCCCTTAAACGAGAAACGCCACACTGATACATTAGTAGTCATAATGAAGGTCGAAAGCATCGACATGCCTAAAATCCTAGTAGATTGAGGAAGTTCGGTTAAAATCCTCTTCTATGTTACATTCAAGCAGATGAGACTCGCCGGTGAAGATTTGTTACCATCAACCTATATGCAGCATCAAAATTAAAAGGAGAAATCACTTTAAAGATTGACTTAGGTATGGTAAAAACTATCACCACTTTCTGCATTATAGATGTCAAGTCATCATACCATGCCATCATCGGACGATCATGGGTATCCAGTATCAAAAGAGTGGCTTCAACATATCATCAGCGAATACGATTCCCAACGCCTAGAGGAATAGCTGAAGTCCTCGGAGATACCAAAGAAGTAAG
Source organism: Papaver californicum (assembly GCA_023531435.1). Lineage (NCBI taxonomy): Eukaryota > Viridiplantae > Streptophyta > Magnoliopsida > Ranunculales > Papaveraceae > Papaver > Papaver californicum. Next base: position 779,043 of record JAJJMC010001074.1, read on the forward strand.
GTATTGTAACCAAATGAACACCCAGATGCACGAAGGGGCGGTAGAAGAGAAGCGATCACTGTGAAGAAATATAAGAAATGAGCTCGAGCAAGCTGAAATTGATGTAGCAATCGCCAAGTCTTTATAACAAGCCAACAAGAGGGATGAGCCAAACATCAACCAAGAAAAAAACCTCCAGCTCCCATAGCAATTACAGCATGTGACTCATTTGGGAGCACAAAAGCAAGTCTTCGCAGCAGTAGAACCAGCGATGGGAAAACAACATTGGCACTCCCGAAAAGTCCAAAATCGTAAAAATAGGTTCCTTGATGTCGAACAAAGAAGAAGCTGAGTTAGTTTAGTTGTTAAAAGAATTCATTGATATGTTCGCATGGACTATAAAAGATATGCCAGGTATTGACCCCAAGATATGTTGTCATCATCTGAAAATCAAACCTAAAAGCCAAACCAAATAGACAGAAGATACGAAAGGTAGAGCCCATGTACCACGAAACAATGGAGAATGAGCTTAAGAAGATGATGACATCAGGAATAATTCGAGAGGCGAAGTATCCCTAATGGATCTCAAATATAGTGATAATACCTAAGAAGACAGGAGGAGTTCAAATATGCATAGACTTCACCAACTTGAACAAGGCTTGCCCAAAATACAACTTTCCTCTACCAAGCATTGACCAACTTGTGGGCGCAACGACCGAATATGAAAAGCTCTCTCTCATAGATGTGCATCCAGGCTATAATCAAATCTCGTTATCCGAAGAAGATCAGAGGATACGTCATTCTTCACCCCACGAGGTTTGTATTGCTACACAAAAATGCCATTCAGATTAAAAAATGCAGGGGCAACATACCAACGACTCGTGGAAAAAATGTTCGATCAGTGGGTGCACAAGACCATCGAGGTTTACGTCGACGACATGCTAGTAAAAAGAAAGAAGTCTTAGAATCCTGTCTCCGATCTCAGGGATATCTTCACTCATACGTGAAAGTACAAAATAAAGATCAACCCAGCAAAGTGCATATTTGGTGTCACATCAGGTAAATTCTTAGGTTATGTTATAACCTATGATGGCATCGAAGCAGATCCAGATAAAGTCAAAGCGATACAAGAAATATCATCGCCATCCATAGTCAAAGACGTGCAAAGACTAAATAAAAGGATAACAACACTCAGGAGATTCATCTCCAGATCTTTGGACAAATGCAAACAATTTTTTAATACGTTAAGAAAAGGTGATGCTTTCAAGTGGAGCGAGGAATGTGAGCATGCTTTCCAAAATATAAAGACATATCTAGCCACACTCTCGAAGTTGCAAAGGCCCGACCCCAATGAAATCATGCATCTATATCTAGCTACAACATCGTATTCTATCAGTGTTGTTCTAGTTCGAGGGGAATCAAAATTCGAAGAACCAGTATACTTTATCAGTAAGACCCTCACATATGCCGAAAGAAATTACACAAAGATCGAGCAAGTATAACTAGCACTTCTATTTTCTACTCAGAAGCTGAGGACCTACTTCCAGGCGCATATTATTAAAGTGTTGACCAAGTCACCCATAAAAGCAGTTCTCAAAAGTGCGAAGAAGACTGTGAGAATAGCCAAATGGAGTGCACAAATCAAACAGTTCGAGATACAATACGAAATCATCACAACCATAAAATCCCAAGCTCTGGATGATTTCCTCGCCGACTTCCCCCTCTCCGAAGAATAATAGATCAAGGAGATACCTGACATGAACGAAGACGACGAGAGTCAGTCCGACTTACTCGAATCATGCAACCTGAAGCGATTGGAAGTATTTGTTGATGGATCTACAAACAGAGAAGGAGATGGACTCATAATAGTATTTACATCGTCAGAAGGAAAAAGAGTCGTACAAGCCTTTAGGTTGGAATTTCCTGCTACGAACAACGTAGCAGAATACGAAGCTATCATTCATGCTCTCAGGTTAATCAAAGAAATGGGCATCGAAGAGGTCATACTCACTAGTGATTCTCAGCTTGTCATTAGAAAAATTGAAGGATATATCAAACCTTTGATCCATGCTTGCAAGCATATATTAAGCTGGTCCAAACATCTACATCGATGATCGATAACATCAAGTTCAGACACATTGGAAGAAAATACAAAAAACATGCAGATGCTTTGGCATAAATCTCTTCCATGATGAATGATCTAGAAGTTAGGGAAGTACGAATTGGAAGAATCTTGCTGCCATCATACCAACACAAGATACCATTGAGATGATGATAACCGATCAGACAAGTGAACCTCCAAAAGACTGGAGAACACCTCTTCGTAAATATCTCGATCAAGGACTACTACCACCAGATTCTAAGGAGGCACGCAAGATTCGATGTAGATCAGCAAACTATGAAGTCCGAGATGGAATCCTTTACAAAAAATCCTTTCTAGGACCATTGCTCAGGTTTTTGTCCAAGGAAGATGGGAATTTAATCCTGACAGAGCTACATTACGACGATCTAGGTAATCATAGTTCCCATAGGTCTTTGGAACACAAAACTAGAGTGCAAGGATATTATTGGACATACATGAACGAAGATGCAAAAGAGATGTCCAAGCGATGTGAAGAATGTCAACGATATGCTAAATCTATCAACACCATCAATGAGACTAAACTCTATCATTATTCCTTGGCCATTTGCAAAATGGGGGATTGACATCGTAGGACCATTAGTGCCAGGAACGAAACAAATAAGATTTCTGATAGTGGCAACTGACTATTTTACAAAATGGGTTGAAGCAAAAGTGCTACAACTAATCAGGGATAAAAATATCTTTACATTTATCTTTGAAAATATAATTTACAGATTCGGGATCCCAGCGATGATCGTGTATGACAATGGCAAACAATTCGAAGGAAAGAACATAGATCTACTTTTAAACAACTACCAAATTCGAAAAGCCAAGTCAAACCCGATCTATCCTGTGAGCAATGGTCAACCTGAAGCAACAAACAAAACAATTGCAGACAACCTTAAAAAGAAGTTAGACAATCACTATGGGGCTTGGTGCGAACAATTGCAAAATATCCTATGGGCGTATCGCACAACCAGCAGAACAACAACAGGGAGGTCACCGTTTCTCCTAATGTACGGAACAGAGGCGATCCTTCCCACAAAAATGATGATTCCAACAACTAAAACGAAAGCATGGGAGGAAAATATCAACTCAGATCTCATTTTATCCAAACTAGATGACTTGGAAGAAAATCGAGTAATCGTACTCCACCATATGGAAAATTATCAGCGAAGACTCGGGAGAGAATATGAGAAAAGAGTACACAAGCGATAATATCAACCAGGAGAGTTAGTGCTCAGAGAAATCCCTTCGCACCAAAGAGACAAAGCAGGAAAGAAGCTCGCACCAAAATTGGGAGGACCTTTCACGATCATCGAGAAAGCCGACTAAGGAGCATATAGATTGTTAGATACATAAGGGAAAGAACTCGAACATTTAAGGAATGCCGCCCACTTAAAGAAATATTATCCATGATTTATTGTAACTATGATGCAATTTTAAAATAAAATAAAATAAAATCTTTTTGAACTATCTGTCGTGCAAAATTTACTTTTAGGCATACAAATTAAGACACAAGCTATCTCATAAGATGTTGACATCCTTCCAAGGGTGATTAAAGGCATACAAATTAAGACCTAAGCCATATCATAAGGTATTGCCATCCTTCCAAGGATGAGTACATGCATACAAATTAATACCTAAGCCATCTCATAAGATGTTGCCATCCTTCAAAGGATGAGTACAAGCATACAAATTAAGACCTAATCCATCTCATAAGATGTTGCCACCCTTCCGAGGAGTGAGTACATGCATCTGCATCTAAGACCTACGTCATCTGCGAGATAAAGGCCGGATGAGTCCTGCAATGAAGGTGCTCGGGCAAGTCAATCCATAGGACCCAGTGCGATTGACTGTCAAGGGAACCGCCCTCTATAAGAACCCACTTAGGATGGTTACAATGGAGGAGATAAGGGGATGGACCCTGTAATAGCCAGAGGTCCCAATATGTATCTATAGATACAAAGCTTCGGTATGTACAGAGCATGATAGGAGCAAGACTATCAAAGACCCAACTAGATAACAAAAATGCAGGTAAAAGTTAAACATCAGCAAGTCATCACAAGAGGAAAGAAAATGGTAAGGTAACGATACATCGCCGAAGCAATGGGGCACGATTGTGGAATGAAAAAACAACGAAAGATCGCATACGAAGGTGCATCGAGACATTGCAGAAGAATAAAGGAAAATATTAATACTTCGTGACTAAGTTGTATTCTTCTACTCAGTCCCGATGATAACATAGAAATAGAAAAATCAGCAGATAAACAAGCAAGCAGAAAAAACAAGACTAATTAACATCAAACGAATGATAGACAAATAAAGGTGCAAATTCAATATAATCAAATAAATCACCCCACCAAGGCACAAAATCGAGTTTAAAATGGGCACACAACAAACCCATCCACAAAAACCAATAATTCCAAAAAACATAAAACTCCACACAGGGAGAGCAGAAAATAAAGTAACAAGAACAACACTAGCTATTGTAGATCAACCTTCAACCTCCTTCTCCTGATCCTCGGTATTCCCACTGGTTACATTCATCTGAATGGCCTGAGATACATCGATGTTTGTAGAGAAGACAACAACATTAACACTAGACAAATCAACTGGAGGAGAAGCATCGTTTGGGCCCGTGGATATAGCCGAAGGATGAGGAGACGCACCAGTACCATCATTAAGTTCAGAACGAACAGTCCGAAAAGCAGTAGTAACTGGAATCACCGGAGTAGCAGTAGCTGAAGCATACTGGTCCTCACGAGAAAACCTTTTTTTTCTCTTGCTTCACCCGATCCTCTAGGACTTTCTTTCTGCAGATCTCCATCATACTCTTCTGATATTCTTCCCTGAGCTCAGTTTGCAGCTTCAAAAGTTGGGCCTCTGACTAAACACATGACATGCGATACTCAACATCGGCCTTAGCACCCACTTCCTGAGCCATCTGTGACTCCAACAAACTAGCCTTCTGTTGCGCACCTGTACATAAAAATAATATCAAAGCATAAATATACGACTCCACCATGATATACTGCACAAACCTATCGAATACCAACTACCTTGCACCTCCAGTATCACGTCTTGCAAAGTCCTCTCAGTATCCAACTTAGAAGAATCTAATGCGATAAAGAAACTCTCGTCGAGGGAGAGCCCAGTAAAAATACTCGCGCAGTTATCCATGTGGTCATTGTACTCTTCGCGGAGCCTCCCTAACTCCTTATACACAAAGTCCAGTTCCCTTTGAGTATCATTAATGTCAGATTGGACTTTACTAAAAGTTACCTTATCTCGCTCATACTTAAGAAGGGTAGGTGCCTGGTCAGTTTTCCACTTCAAAAGACTCTTATTCGAAGCCACAAGGTCTTGGATTCGAGAATCTGTTGAACCTAAGGAGGATCGAACATTGGCAAGTTCTGTATTTTTCTCTCGAATACGACGACGAAACGTTTCCATATCCTGGTTCAAATAGATAATCTCGAACTTTAGATTATCAATGATAGCACTACGATGATCTAGCTCAATTTTGAAAATATCAAAGTTACGCCTAAAATCTTTGCCTGCTCTGACTGTATCGATATGGTTGATGTAGTTTTAAAATGGTAAATAAAGTTCGTTGAGACTTGTGAAGAGTTGTTTATAAATCTAATTTCTAAAGCTAAAAATATGAAAACTCAAATATTTCTTTAATAAAGTTGAGAGAAAACT